>CAWUFW010019161.1:0-195927 GCA_963921515.1 Calotriton arnoldi
AAAATCAAAACAAGAAGGCTGGCCTAGAGAAACTCATCTATGAAAGGGGTCTGGGCAGAAGCTGGAAAATGTCAAAGAACGTAAACAGATAGAGAATGATGACAGGCACAATGCACTGTGCCCACAGGAGTTGGCAGCGAGAATGAGGTGAGGGACTTCATAGTTGGGAACTTTTTGGTCCCGGATCAGTAGGTAATCACAGGGTTCCCTGTGGCCTCCGCTGGCCCTGCCGATGGCAACCCCTGACCCAGTGGTCCAGTTGTCCACAACCTCCTAGTTATAGCGGTGGTCACCCCACACTTTTTAGGACGGACAGCAATCATTTATTTTCTACACTCATGTCAGCCATGAGATACATGGCAGGCACAAGCAGGGAAAATACAGATTTGTCCCCATGTGCAGGGAGAAAACTCCCTCTGCCTTGAGGCCATTTATTTTTTGATTATAGAAAACAAATCATCACTTTGGGAGTTTGTTTAGTCTGAACAAAAATTTTGTTGAGTGGGTGCTTTAAACATATTGCTTGCTAGGCAAACCTTCAGTGCTGTGAAGGCAGCTTCTGTATTCTCCCTTCATAGCACAGGGATCCCCACACGGCAGGAGGGGATCTTAGATGGGCAGATGGACTCCCTTTGCACTCCTCTCCTCCCCAGCCGACCCATGGACCATCTGTCAAAGTCTAAATAACCCTGTAAGTCCTTGGACATTTTCCATTCACTTTTACATGAAAAAAATGAAATTACATTTGGAAGCTCTTCAGGATTTGGCAAAGTAATGGTATCACCAAAGGCTATACTGGAAAGATCTGCATTACAAGTTGTGCAGCTTGGCATAGCAGCATAGTTTCCTGCAGTGATATCACCCTATACAATTACAAACTTTGTGCAGTATTTTACCTGGTATTGCTGGGTTTGAAATTATCATGCGCATATCTCACATGCATAAATAGCGCATGCCACAAAGATGCAGCGGGCAATTAAAAATTGGAGGGTAACACGTAGGACAAGATCAAATAACTCCAAATTGTTTCACCTGCTCAGAGCAGATACTAATCATTGGCAAACACATTCACCAATTAAAAAAACAAAACAAGGCATGACTGAAGGAGCCTAGTTTAACAATCTAACATCAGTACAAACTAAATTATTAATGCTGTCCTATTAATTCCAGCTGCTTAATATTGCGTTAGCCCTACATCACTCAGTGTATTCCACAGTACCATAACAGGAATAACCTAAAACAACAGGTGATAGTAATTCACAATTAATTCCATGAACGACTGTTTGTCGTAATCCGATGTGGCTTGTTATGTGAGTTATGAATACCATTGAAATTAGGTCATCTGAGTCAAATTGTATTTGGAGGTAACTCCCGGTACCCCTGCCTGTTAGAAGTGGGCAAAATTGGCGTGGCTGGACGCAGAGGGAGATGGCGGCGAAAATGCTCAGCTCCGAACCGGAGGAACAAACTCCTCTTAATTCCATCAGTGTTTTGGATGAAACACTACCGAAGAAGATGTCACCGTGATAAGAGGACTCCGAGGCACCAGCTGATCTCAACAAGGTGCTGTTTCTTCGATAGTTCTTGATAGATCTTGACGGACTGCAAAAGACTGCAGGAAGAGTTAGCCGTGCATCGGAGGTAGGGTGACAGCGCAATTCTCTATGGAGGCTGCTTAAAATACGGCGCAGGCCCACAAAATACGCAAAATTATCCGCTACCACATCCTAACCTAAGGAAAGTGCAGTAATTTCGGCAAAGACTCACAAAATAATAGAAATTAGCATAGCGTACCGAGGGTATGCGCGCTCAATTGCTGACTCCCAAAATGGCGGCGACTAACAGCGTTCACCCGTGGCTCTACCCGTTTCTCTTTTTAACGACAGAGAATAGGAGCACGCATAAGTTTAATTATTCCAACCTAAGCGGCGCCCTCAACAACATTGTATTGGACATTATACCTGGAAATAGTTGAAGTCGAAGCTCTTTGGGTCTATACAAGCAGGGTATGTGTGGTCAGTGCCTGACTCTAAGATGGCGGCGAAGTATTAGCGCGATTGCACATTTTCTTTTATTTATAAGCATCTCCCTAACTGTCATTAAAACCGTCCGGAAGACCAATGTGCTAATTGCAATCCGAGCATCAGCGATAATGCCATAGCTCACTACATACTGCTCACTGTTGTGCGTGGTGGCGCTGATCACATCGATCTCAAGGTGCTATATCTCAAAATGGCGGCGACCGCATGAATAGCGATGACCACTTAATAGACCCGTAGCTCTACATAAACACAAGAAATAGGCATCACCACAAGGCTTATTTATACTGCATCCTCGACCCTGGTTACAGCTAGACTAGTCTTTGTAGGGGTTCAATTAAACAGGTTGGTGCATTCGGTTACCTGACTTTAAAATGGCGATGGCAGCATAGCATGAACCGACTTTTGCTACCACAAGCAACCAAATTGGCACACGAGTCTTCAATAAAATAAATGTAAACATAAATCATAACAATTCTAACACCGCTGGCCCTACTACTGATTCTGCTTATTGTGATATATCAGCCCAGGACCAACAACTGCAGGAGCAAACAGCTGCATTGGTCTGACGTATTAGTCTGTTGCGGCTGGTCCTGCTTAATGTGATATACCAACTCAGGGACAACAATTGCAGGAGCAACAGCTGCTTTGTAATGCTGCATTAGAACTGCATTAGAGCTGCATTAGAGCTGCATTGGAGCGCATCTCACAACAAATTTACTACCTAGGGCCACCATTGTCAAGGTTCTGTACTCCTCAGGGTCCGGATGATGCTATACAGGGGTCCACCCCTTGACATCCCCAATCTCTGTTTACACCTGCACAGAGCGTTAGGGCGATCAAGTGAGGGAAAGGGAAAAGGTAGGGAACAGCAGGGATGAGAACCTAGGAAAAACAAAACAACAAATATCAATAACACCCAAATAACGTTATGGCTACTCTCAGTAATGTCTCACTAATGTCCATAACTACCTTATCCACCAAAACCTTGCACGTCCTTGCATATCTCCAAGGATGAATAAACATTCCTGTTCTGGTAAGTAATCCTAGAAAACAGAGCATATACATTACATTTCTCCTTTCACTTCACCTCACGTAGCCCCTATATGTGTGTGCTCCAACACCCCTTGTTGTTCCTACGTACTCAAGCCTGCTCAATGGTTCTGCTGTTTTTGGCTCCAATCCATAAAGCGTCACAGAAAAGCACGAATAGGACCAAATTATAAAGAACACGATTGAACTGAAAATGTAATATTAGTTCGTCTGCCAAATCCACTCCAAAACAAAGACAGCGCTAAAGTTTGTTATTTCACTCCAGAGAAGAACAGCGCTTTCGTCCCTCTTTCCCTATATACTTTATCATGGATTACTAATTGCTGTTCTTCAAAGCGAGAACTCAGTCTTTGAGAATCAAAACAAATGTTGCCAAAAACGAGGTACCCGCGGTTGATTCACCGCTGCCCCTCCTGCTGAAATTCGACGCGCGTTCACCGTCCGGTGTAAACGCCGTCTAAGCACTCACCCTATCGGTGTGTAATACACTTTGGTTGCCTTGAGATTCCCACAACGTAATGGGAATGATAACCCCACTCAGCCGAGCAAGGAATGACGGCTTCTCTCTCCCTCTCCTTCCGCCGTCTCGAAACAAACCAAAAGCGGACTCCAGAATTACGCACGCTCACGTGTGCACGCAGCTCTGTTAAATAGCTGCTGACTCCTCCTCCTCTGAATGCCTCCTGGAACTTGTAGTACTCGAAGTTGGTAGGCGCTCTTGACCCCGGAAAACCTGACAGTAGGCTCTCCTCACATGCGCCTCCTAGATCCAGGCTTGTCCGGACACCTGCGATAGAAAGACTTCACCGCGGCCGGAGCATGTACATTGTTGCAGGGTTCCCACGAATCATCCTCTGAGGGATACCCCTTCCATGAAATCAGATACCACAGAGCCCCTCGTCGATACTTCGAGTCCAGTATTCTCCGTACCTCATATTCCACCCCATCTTCACGTACCACTGGAGGAACAGCCCGCCTCCGAGCCTCGAAAGCCGGTTTCAGGAGGTTACAATGGAACACAGGATGGATGCGAAGACTGCCAGGTAACCGAAGCCTGTAAGTCACTGGATTCACCTGTCTTACCACGGTATACGGGCCGATGAATCTGGGATGAAACACACTGCGAAGTTTGAACTTGATGTTCTTGGTGGAAAGCCAAACTCTATCACCAACTTGATAATGGGGGCCTTCAATCCTGTGCCGGTCTTCCCACTTCTTGTACACCTGTTTGGCCGCCAAGAGATGTTGTCTCGCCTTCTTCTGGACAGTATGTAACAACTTGATGTGAGCTTGAACAGAGGGCTGATTAACGATGTCAACCGGTAAATCAATGGGCATAGTCCTAGCACAATACCCATAGTTAGCCTCGAATGGAGATACACCTATGGAGCAATGTACAGCATTATTGTATGACAACTCCGCCATCCACAACAAAGAAACCCAGGAGTCTTGCGCTTCCATGGCATAACACCTCAGATACTTTTTCAGTGTCTGATTCAGCCTCTCGGTTTGACCATCCGTCTGTGGATGGAAACTTGTTGAAACTGCCGATTCTATCTGCAGAGCCTTACACCAGGTTTTCCAGAAGTTGGCAATGAACTGTGGGCCCCTATCAGACACGATCACGTTGGGCAAACCATGCTGTCTGATTACATGATCCAGCAACAGTTGAGCTGTCTGACCCGCCGTTGGTAGATTCTTGCATGGAATGAAGTGGCCCATTTTTGTCAGGCTATCCACCACCACTAGGATGGCCGAACATCCCTTATCCATAGGCAAACCGGTGATGAAATCGATACTAATGTTCATCCAAGGTTGCTGAGGAGTTGGCATGGGCATGAGCATCCCTTTTTCCTGATGTTCTCCCCTTTTCCTCGTGCACATTCCTCACATTGTCGTACCCATGTTCGAACATCTTTGGCCAGCGTACTCCACCAGAAATGTCTTTGCACCAGTTGTATCGTCTTTAGGCTTCCTGGGTGTCCTGCCAAAGGGGATTCATGACACCACTCATAAGCCTTTTTCTGCAACACCTTCGTGTGGAGATATAACTTGTTGTTCCAGAAAGGTAGACCTTGTTTAACGCTACGCATCGCGTTCTCTGTTGCCCATCTCTCCCACCATTCTGTTGTCTTGTTCCTCTTAACCTCAGCCAAGAATTTTTCCACCCTCAGAAGACAGATGACCTTTGTTGGATCGATTATTGCCTTGGGTATGCTGAGAAGGGGCCCTGCGAAGGAGTCTTGCCGGGATAAGGAATCTGCCTTACAGTTATCTGCTCCAGGCCGGAAAGTTATAACAAAATCATATTCCGCGAAGAACAAAGTCCATCTCATTTGTCTCTGTGTGAGATGACGTGCCGTTTTCATGTACTGCAAGTTACGGTGATCTGAATACACTGTGATCGGATAACGTGCCCCCATAAATAGTGGCGCCATTCCTGAAAGGCCTTTTTATGGACAACAGTTCTTTCTCTGCAATGGTGTAGTTCTTTTCGGCCATGTTGAGTTTTTTGGACAGGTATGCTACTGGATGCAGCTGTCCCGTATCTTTATCCCTTTGTGACAAAATGGCTCCTACGGCTTCGTCGGAAGCATCTGCTTCCACTATGAATGGGGCCCCCAGTTGAGGATGTCTAAGCACTGGAGCACTGGTAAAAGCTTGTTTTAAATAGTCGAAAGCTGTCGAGGCCTCTGCCGTCCATATAAAAGGGATCCCCTTACGAAGCAGTCTGGTAAGGGGAACGGCTACTTGGGAGAATGTAAGATAAACCTGCGATAGTAATTCGCAAAACCCAAGAAGCACTGTACGTCCCTCAGGCACTTTGGAGTAGGCCATTCCTGTACTGCTTGTACCTTGCGTTCGGCCATACTCAAACCTTTTGGACACAGGATTACCCCCAGAAACTCCACCTCATGCACTCCAAATTCGCATTTACTCAGTTTGCAAAACAAATGGTATGCTCGTAGCCTTTCCAATACCAACACAACATGTTTTTTATGCATCTCGGTGGACCCGGAATAGATGAGGATATCATCGATATACACAACCACAAAGAGGTCCACGTACTCCTTCAAAACGTCGTTCAGAAAATACTGGAATGCCGCCGGAGCGTTGCACAGCCCGAACGGCATTACAGTATATTCGAACAGACCATAACGCGTCTTGAAAGCCGTCTTCCACTCATCGCCCTCTCTGATGCGGACCAAATGATAAGCCCCTCTCAAATCCAGTCTGGTGTAAATATTGGCTTCCCTCACTTGATCCAATAGAACAGAGATAAGTGGCAGAGGATATCTGTTACGAATGGTGTTTTTGTTCAACATTCTATAATCGCAACATGCTCTTAACTCGCCACTAGCTTTGGCTATGAAGAACAGAGGTGAGGCTGCCGGAGAACGAGAGGGCCTGATGAACCCTATCTCCAGGAAATGGTCTAGGTATTCCCTAAGATGGCGGGTTTCAGGCTCTGACAGAGCGTACACCCTACAAGCAGGAATGTGTGCCCCCTCAATCAGATCTATCCGACAATCATAGGATCTATGGGGCGGTAGCTGTTCTGCCTTAGTTTTGCTAAACACATCCTCGAACTGTGAATACTCGGTGGGCAAAACAACTTCCTTCTCTGCAGCGGTTGCGATACAAAAAGGGTATGTCAGGGCTATAGCCTGGGAGGTATGTTCCCGCTCACAATGCGCGTCACATTCTTTGGATAAAAACTGCACTGTTTTGTCCTTCCAGTCTATGGTTGGGTTGTGGTGACAGAACCACGGCATTCCGAGTATCACCTCATATTGGGGTGCATCTATGATGTTCAGAGCTATTTTTTCAAGGTGTTGCCTCCTCCCGTCATCAATTGAGAGCGTGAGGGTTTCAGTTTTTTCTGTAAGGAGTCCTGATTTTAACGGTTTCCCATCCACAGCCAAAACCTCCTCTGGGACCTCACGGGGTATACTACCTACTGCCAGGTGCTTCACCAGCCCACTGTCAATGAAATTACCCGTGGCTCCTGAATCCAACATGGCCAAAACCTGATGTACTTGTTGGTTGTACCCCAGACCCACTGCCAAAACAATGTGTGATTCCGTGTCCTTCACCATATTAGTAGATAAAGACGGAATCTTCCACTCCTTGTTCCCCGTTAGTATGCTAGAAGACGGTGGGACTTCATTAGCCTCTGTGCCCACCACCGAAACTGCGGCTTTCTTGTTTCTATGGGAAAAACCCTGTGTCTTAGGCTTGGAGGGACATTCACGTACGTAATGCCCCTTTTGCCGCAATACATACATAACCCATGTACCCGGCGACTCTCCCTCTCTGTCCTGGAGAGAGGTGCCCTGATGGCTCCTATTTCCATGGGTTCGCTCGTATTTTCATTGCTAAGAATCTCTTTTCTGGGGGTTTATCCGATCTATAGAAGGACCTGTCCCCCTATGCCTCTCACCCCCTCTCTCTGACATGCGCCCATCTAGACGCAAGGCCAAACTAACTAGGTCAGTACAGGTTACAGGCTGAGGGTCGATTTGTGCTATCACATCTTTCAGGTCATCATGCAGACCTTGATAGAAAAGAGACATTCTCTTCTCTTCCGGCCATGCGGCTTCAGCCACCAATCTATTAAAAGACGTGAGATAAGTAACCAGATCGTGTCTCCCTTGCCTCAGTTCTAACAACTCCCGGTCAGCGCTGAACGTAGTAGTTCTTCTATCGAATACTCTTTCAAACGCAACCCTGAAAGCCTCCCAATCAGACAGTATCGGGTCGTTATTCCTAACCAAGGGAACCGCCCAATTAGCGGCGTCCCCTACTAAATAAGAGATGGCGAATGCCACCCTGGAATGGTTGTTGGGAAAGGACGAAGGTTTACAAGAAAAATGAAGCATTATTTGAGTTAAAAACACTTGTATCTTTAAAGGATCACCTGCGTACCTCTCGGGACTGGCTAAAGGAATCGGGGGGGGTACTGTTACTTGGATGTTTGGAGGGCTAGGGGCTGATACATCAAAAGGGTTCCTGGTTAGTTTGTCAACCCTGTCCCTTAATGCCGCTGTTTCTAACCTAGATGCCGCTAGTTCTTGTTGCACTAAGGCCAAAGCCTGTACCACATCAGCCATAGTCGCCATGATATGTCTCACCCGGACCGGGAGGAGTAACCTTTCTTGGGTGCGTAATTCTGTCAAGGTTCTGTACTCCTCAGGGTCCGGATGATGCTATACAGGGGTCCACCCCTTGACATCCCCAATCTCTGTTTACACCTGCACAGAGCGTTAGGGCGATCAAGTGAGGGAAAGGGAAAAGGTAGGGAACAGCAGGGATGAGAACCTAGGAAAAACAAAACAACAAATATCAATAACACCCAAATAACGTTATGGCTACTCTCAGTAATGTCTCACTAATGTCCATAACTACCTTATCCACCAAAACCTTGCACGTCCTTGCATATCTCCAAGGATGAATAAACATTCCTGTTCTGGTAAGTAATCCTAGAAAACAGAGCATATACATTACATTTCTCCTTTCACTTCACCTCACGTAGCCCCTATATGTGTGTGCTCCAACACCCCTTGTTGTTCCTACGTACTCAAGCCTGCTCAATGGTTCTGCTGTTTTTGGCTCCAATCCATAAAGCGTCACAGAAAAGCACGAATAGGACCAAATTATAAAGAACACGATTGAACTGAAAATGTAATATTAGTTCGTCTGCCAAATCCACTCCAAAACAAAGACAGCGCTAAAGTTTGTTATTTCACTCCAGAGAAGAACAGCGCTTTCGTCCCTCTTTCCCTATATACTTTATCATGGATTACTAATTGCTGTTCTTCAAAGCGAGAACTCAGTCTTTGAGAATCAAAACAAATGTTGCCAAAAACGAGGTACCCGCGGTTGATTCACCGCTGCCCCTCCTGCTGAAATTCGACGCGCGTTCACCGTCCGGTGTAAACGCCGTCTAAGCACTCACCCTATCGGTGTGTAATACACTTTGGTTGCCTTGAGATTCCCACAACGTAATGGGAATGATAACCCCACTCAGCCGAGCAAGGAATGACGGCTTCTCTCTCCCCTCTCCTTCCGCCGTCTCGAAACAAACCAAAAGCGGACTCCAGAATTACGCACGCTCACGTGTGCACGCAGCTCTGTTAAATAGCTGCTGACTCCTCCTCCTCTGAATGCCTCCTGGAACTTGTAGTACTCGAAGTTGGTAGGCGCTCTTGACCCCGGAAAACCTGACAACCATTGGTGTTCCATTGGTGTACCGAAGCATACCGACGTAAAGCAACTTCACCCCTCAATAATCGCCAACAAACATCAGCAAGTATCAATAAGTACACTCATCACACAACAACCTGCAACAACCTACAAAGAAAGAAACCATTACTTAACTACTACTTAACCAACAAGTCTTGATCTGTTCATGACACAGCGGAAGGCTATAATGGCGGAAAAAGACAACAAGCAATCGCTAAAAAGAGTTAAAGCAGACCCTCCAAACCCAGAATCACCAACAAAAGGTAAACAGGATATTATCGCAACAATGGAGATGATCCTTAAAAAACTGGCGGAGGTTCACGACCTGGCAAAGTCAACAAAAATAAATACGGACACTTTGCAAAGCGAAGTTGCGGCCATCCGCCACGATATGAAGGAAACGAGCACCAGAGTGGCGGAAGCGGAAAACAGGATCAGTCACCTGGAAGACAGCAATAATACCATGAAAAAATCCATTCAAAAACTCAGCAATGCCTCAAGCTCACAAGCTAAAGTCATCTCAGAATTAGAAGATAGGAACAGACGGGGAAACCTTCGTATCTTTGGCTTACCAGAGGGCGAGGAAGACTCTGCCCCATCGTGCACTGCCTTTCTAGAGAAATGGTTCACCCAAGCAACTACTTTAAAATTTGACAAGGACTTGGAATTCGACAGGGCTCACAGAGTTCCAACGCGGCTACGCCCTAACCAAAAAGCTCGTCGAGCCATAGTTTGCAAACCATTAAGATATCAACACGTCGAACTTATTCTAAATCACATGAGGAAACATAACCATATCTTGTGGAAAGTTGCAAAAATGTTAATCTCTCAAGACTACTCAAAGCTGACTGTTGAAACACGCAAAGGCTTCTTAAGCCTACGTCCTAAACTGAAAGCAGCGGGATTACACAGATCTTTTATTGCTCCCACCAAATTTAGGATAATTTCACAAGGTACTCCTCATGTCTTCACCGAACCAGCCTTGCTCAAAAATTTCATGGATGAAAAAGGTGAAACGCAAATGGACACTTCAACTCACAAAGATTCGACCCTGGATAGCGCTCACGGAAGCAGTAGTTCACGGAAGTAGTAACTCTTAATCTAACTCTTAAGCTCTTAACCTAACTTTTAAAAAAAATGCTGATGGTTACTTTTGCTCTGACAACCTCAATATCTACACTCCAGACACTCCAGACAATTTGCGTGCTTTATCCTCACACAATTCTCACCTTGGTAAAGTATCGAAATTTATTATCTATCAAGGCCGATAGGTCACATAATCCTCTCACTTGATTGTTACACACATTACAACTCACATCAGGAATAATAGACTCTTTTACAAGACTGACATTCAATAACCGTTATAGATGTAATTGCTTGTACATAAAACAGTTACACATAGTCCACACACTTAATTTACACACATAGTCTATGCAGCATCACACAACCTGTATGGATAGTTACGGATGTACGGATAGTTACTAATAAGTAATAAGATGGAATGAGTAATGTGTATGGAATGTGTAATAGGTACTATGTAACATGTAATAACTCGTTTCTCACACTCTCTACTCCTTAACTAAGCTCATAGACCTCATAGACAAATCGATTTTTCTATAATGATATGCGTATAGTTATCTCAAAATATAATGATATGCTTATAGTTATCTCATGTTCTCCTGAATATCTTATGATAGTGGTCCACCTGCATAACGCCTTCATTATCACTAGCACTAGCACTATCACTAAAGTTTGATTGTTGTTGGCTAATGTTGTTGACCCATGTTGTACTAACAGTAATCCAAAACAATGTAGTTCTTTACATCGGTTCCTCCGGTGGAGCTACTCTCCTCTTGTCGCTACGCCCGTTGGCAATTATGAGAGGAGGGGGGGAGGGGGGAGGGCTGAGAAGGGCTGGGTTTTTAGTTTGCATTATCATCTCTTTAGTTGGCTCTCTTGCCTACTGATTTACGTTTCTTATGTCTCATGTCAGAATATCACACTCAAAGGGAAGTTTCACGTCAAGATGTGGTTCCTTATGTCGACTCCGCAAGAAATGGTAACACTAGACTGCAGATATTACCTCTCAAACACCAAATGGCGGGTTTAAATCAATGTATTAAGCTAATATCACTAAATGTGAAAGGGTTGAACCACCCGGTAAAGAGACGAAAGATTGTAGATTATTTGCACAGACTAAAAGGTGACTTAATACTTCTCCAAGAAACCAAATTGGACAACACACTAGCTCAGAATTTTATACACAGTTACTTCTCAGATGGAGCCTACTCAGCAGCCATAGGAAAAAGAGTGGGGTACTTACGCTAGTTGCTAAAAAATCCAGAATCAACTTAACTTCAAGCTCCGCTGACTCCCAGGGTAGATGGGTCATCTCAAAACTCGGTAAAGATAATACTGAATTCTACGTAGCTAACATTTATGCTCCTACTAGTGATGATCCGTCCTTCTGGAATGACCTATACTCACAACTGGGAAAAATTCTGATACAGCTTCCATTATTTTAGCGGGTGACTTTAATTTACCTCTTGACCCACACTTAGACAAAAACTCCAGATTCCCGTTCCACCCAAATAAATCACACAAAATTCTGAAGAAAATCTGTTCGAAATACAATCTACTAGACGCCTGGAGAATTCAGAACCTGACAGAAAGAGAATATACGTTCTACTCCTTTCCGCATAAATCGTATTCACGGATAGACTACCTCCTGATTTCCAGTAATACTTTATGTAAAGTAGATCAAACGACAATTGAACCCAGGATAATCTCAGATCATTCCTGCATAACACTGTCCATTGCAGACCCGACACTTCACAAAAAACAGACAAGTTGGCGGCTCAATGACGAGGTACTAAGTAATCAAAGTAGTCTACAGGCCATTAAGGATACGATAAATAATTTTCTAATTGAAAATAAAGCTGATGACACGTCAGATCTAACAAGATGGGAGGCCCTTAAACAACAGTAAGAGGGGAAATAAAACCAGATAAGATCAAAAGCTAACAAAGATGCTAACGCTAAACTAAATACCTTAGAGAAAGAAATTACTGACCTAGAAAAAATACAAATTATTAAGAAAGACGATGATACCCTTACTAAAATACTCCACAAGAAGTACGAATATAATAAAATCATCAGTGGTAGAGCGGGAGTCTGGATTAACAAGCAAAAAAGCATAAAGTTGTGTGAATCTAACAGAGCTGGCAAATCCCTTGCATCCTACCTAAAATTCAGAATACAAAGATACACCATCAACGCTATGAAGGACAAAGTAGGGGACGTTAATACCAACCCTCAGAAGATAGCTGATATCTTCAGGGACTTCTATAAGGACCAATATGAGGAAAACAGTAATGTAAATCACTCAAAATGTAATGACTATTTAAATGGTGTTTCCCTTCCTAGTCTTACAGATGAAGAAAACTCCTCAATTAACGGTCCGATTACAGAGAATGAAATACTAACGGTGATTAAAAGATTAAAAAAGGTAAAGCCCCAGGCCCAGACGGGTTTAATGCCAATTTCTTTAAAACATTTACACCATTACTTCTGCAACCACTGCTGAAACTCTTCCACCACTTCGCGGAAACAGGCCAGGTTTCGGGCACACCATCTGAAGCAATCATAACTGTCATACCCAAAGAAGGTAAAGACCCCCTCCTGCCTAAAAACTACAGACCAATTTCATTAATTAACCTCGACTGCAAAATCTATGCCGCAATTCTCTCAAGTAGGATTCAACAGCACATTTCCAAATTAATACACCCATCCCAGGTGGGTTTTTTAAAATGTAGGCTCTCCAGTGACAACACGCGTCTATTGTGTCATACCATAGAAAAGGCTAGACTTCTTGACTCGCCAACTGTAGCTATCACGCTAGACGCAGAAAAAGCCTTTGACAAGGTTGACTGGAGATACCTTAAGGCTGCTCTGGAGAAATTCAACCTGGGCGAAAATTTGATCAAAATGATAATGTCTCTCTATCACAACCCATCTGCCAAAGTTAGAGCTGGAGGTGTAGTCTCCTCTGCATTTAATCTAAAACAAGGGACAAGGCAAGGTTGTCCTCTTTCACCCCCACTCTTCCTTTTAGCATTGGAACCCTTCCTCCAATACATCAGACAAAACAAAGACATTACGCGTGTCTCATTCGGCAATACAAACATCAAATTGGCTGAATACGTAGACGACGTACTAATTATCACTGAGAATGCCCTGACAGCCATCCCAGCCCTGATGAACAACATACAACAATTTTCAGAAGTGTCAGGATATTCTCTCAATAAGGACAAATCTGAGGTGAAACTCCTCAACCGTGTGGCGATAAAAGTCTCCTAGGTTCTTCAGGTCTCACCTTGCAACAGGATACTATCAAATATCTACGCCTAGAGTTCACCAATGATCTAATCACGGCCCTACATACAAATGAAAGTATACTGTCCAAAAAAATAGACGCTCTTTTAGATACTTGGTCCCCTAAGTTTTTATCGTGGTGGGGTAGAGTTGAGACTATAAAAATGATGCTCACTCCCCTTGTCAATTATCTTATTAGCATGCTGCCCATGACCCTAACAGAGGAATTCTTAAAAAAGGTTGACAAGTCTTTTAGTAAATTTCTGTGGCAGGACAAAAAGCCTAGAATATCCATGAAAAAACTAAAGTTGGCCAAGGATAAAGGGGGCCTCTCTCTTCCTATCTTCAGGAATTATCAGACAGCCTTCTTATGTAAGCAGGGCGCCAATTGGTTTATTGAAAATCCAACTTATGCACCTCCCTGGGTGGCGATTGAAAAATCACTCATACAGAACACGCCTCTTGCTGCACTAGCCACGATGGATACACTCCATCTACCACATTCCAGAAACATCATACAGAATACCAAAAGAGCTCTCATGAACCTTGACTCAAAACTGGAGATTAAATTATGCCAGTCCCACTTATCATCTCTGTGGCATAACCCAAAGCTTAAAATTGATGGCTCCAGTGTTTTCTGGGCTGCCTGGTCACACAAAGGTATCAATCTAGTTCAAGATATCTTCGAAGGTACCTCTCCACTACCATACTCTTCGCTACAAGAGAAGTTTAACCTAACGAATCTCGACTTCTATAAATTCTTACAGCTTAAAGTAACACTCGCCAAAAAGAATCTCTCGGCTGCCACTCCTTCCATCATTACTCCTATGACCCGTCTACTCAAAGTAGGCCATCTGGTATCAAGTATATACAAAATTCTACTTCTGATCCAAAATAAAGCGCTCTCTTATAATCAGAGTAAATGGGAAGCTGAGTCAAACAAATGTGACATAACCTTTGACTGGGCAAGCATCAATAAATCTCCCTTTACTCACAAAATCTCGCCTATTCTATCACAAACCAAATATATGCTTATAAATAGAACATACTGGACCCCCTCAAGACTCTTTAAAGTTGGCCTCAAACAAGACCCAAATTGTTGGTGCTGCTACAAGCAGGAGGGTTCCTTAGCACACATGTTATTCGAATGTCCCCTTCTCCAAGAATTTTGGAATAAAATCTTAGAATGTATTAGGCATACACTTGATATTCTTCCAACAACAGAGTTCTCCTATATCAACATTAGGGCTTTTCGACCCTTAAATCAAGAGTGAAAATGACCGCCTTTTACTAGATCTAATGCTTACTCTAGCCTGTAAAATGGTGCTAAACAACTGGAAAAACTTCAGAGCGGTCTCATTCCACGTGTGGCAAGATTGGCTGACTTTCCTCAGAGCTGCTGATAACATTGCATTACAGATGTCAACATGGAGAACTCCTCGTTGTTCAATTTGGGAGGCACTGGATGATAGTGCTTTTCCATTCAAACCTCCATGAACGTTAAGAGATCTCCTTGTATGCCAAATATGATCTATGTCTGCCAAAAAGTTGCCACTCTTTAAGGTCACTATCAGAGCCAACATCCCCCACCCACATGAAACATACACTTCCTTTTATTCACACCTGTGCACATCTGATTCATACAGCAGGTCTCATAAAGAATTCTATTGTTACTTACCTGTACGGAGATTTATTCTTCTAACTGTTTGTGTTAGACTGTCTCATATATGGGAAGATCATTGACACAACACCTTGCTGGAAATGTAGTCCTCTTATTCACTCTTACATAATTCCTCTGTACAATATTCAATAGCAGAGATATGTGATGTATCAATTACAGAACCCAACGTCTTACCCATAGGAAGGTCAGGAAGAAATGTAACATTTTGCTGGAAATGTAGTCAATGAGATGTCTCAAATACATAACCTAATTATGTCTCCTTTTGTGCATAGTCTTCCTCCCTTCCCATCAATGTAACTCACCTTTCTGTCTGTACAATTATTTTTGTTTTTACCACTGTACAACTCTGTCTGTAAATTTAATAACATTCTTTGAACATAAAAAAAAAGAAGTGGGCAAAATTGTGAATAGTTTTTAATTTGAAAAACGACTTTAGTAATCATGCATGAAATTACCTTCACCCAACCCCAGTAAGTTTACTAATTTGGTGGACCCTCAGAGTCCCACTCGAGATCACCTGGTGCTTCCCTGTAGCCCCATTACAACGAACCATACCCAGGCTTCTGATTACTCAAATGGTGGAAGTACTGTGAAAAAACACCCAGGGCACATGTGAGGTATCCTGTAAAAGCAGTGCAGAGCAATCCTTTATTTTCATTCAGCACTACAGAAAAATACACATCACTAGTGACCACTTTCTACATGAAGTGCAAATCCTGCTCGTAATACAGATGCAATAGGATGAAGAAGTCCTGTGCTTAAGGTCCATTGATGATTTCCATTGAATTCTCATTGGAAGTGAGACACACCTGCTGGTTTTACTGACATTATAGGTATCATTTGTCATGCTCAGCCACAAAAAATACTAAAAACTCTAGAATGCTGTAAAAAACTGTATTGTTATTTGGGGTGGACGAAGGTCCACCACAAGGAATGATAACACTATAATATAAGGGTAAACCACAAAAATCACTAAATTGGCCCCAGCTCAGCCCCTGGTACTTATGGCACAGAACTGACAGGCTTAATTTAGGGAAATGTGTAAATTATTTATGCAATACCAAAAAAGCAATAATATCATAACACCAAAGAATAAAAATCCAAAACAGAATTATGAAGCAGAGTAAAATCTAATAACAAAAATGGCAGCGAAATGACAAAAGATGCAATGAGGGGAACCAGAGATATGAGTTTTTAAAGTTTAGGTGAAAATAGCATCAAAAAGTGCTATGTGTCGATAATAGTGATGGTTGCAGTAGAATAGGATCTAGGCACACTTTAAGGACAATGACGTTGGATCTCAAGGACTGATACACCAAGTGGGAATGCTTTGTCAAGGATTTTACCTTCAGATTAAGGACCTGACTTAATTTTTGACTGGCAGCTCGCCATTCTCCTATGGGGATGGAGTAAATTACTCTGTATCCATGGCAGAGGGACCGCCCCTCAAATTTATAAATGACATCCTAGCAGGGAGTCATTTATAATTCATTGACAGGAATCGCCATCCTGGTGGTTCCTGTCAATGCATATTGTTGTTTGGTGCAGGGCTGCATCAGCATGACACAACCCTGCACCAAACAGTTTTCTTTTTTTATACCACAAAAGGATTTCCTTTTTTAAATAAAAAATGTTATGCTCCCCTGGCTATGTAAGTCATTTCCCAAGGCATTGGGGGCGTTGTTTGCTTTTTACTGTCTCTCACTGCCATGGTTTGGCTGGTGGTGACCGACAGTAAATAAAATGGCTACATGTCTGCCCATACTGATTGGGTGGGTGGGCATGTAGTCATTTCTCTAATGGCCGTTACTCCGTTGGGCTGTCAGAGAGGTTTGGTTATTGCGGTGATGGAGTAGTCTCTGCCATAGCCAAAGCTAAGGTCCTTCTGCAATTAAATCAGGCAGGTGGACCATTATGTTTGTGGTGTGTATACTTTGTCGCCACTGTGACATAGTATATATACCACCAACATATAAAGCAGGCCCTTAGTCTACAATATGGAAGTCAGAATCTCTCAGCAGGGCAATACATTGGACTGTATCCAGGAAGGTCTCATTGAAGGCAAATAAGCATGGAGCGCAGTTCCCCTGAAGCCAATTTTTTTGAAGGAAAAAGCTCCAAAATATCAGGTTTAGTGGCAAAGGTCATCGTCATTTTGGTCAGATACTTTTGCCCTCTTCTCCCAGTCACAATTTCTACATTGTAAGTTAGGCACGGAAATGGAGCTCAGATTTCTCCAGTGAGAAAAGGCAGTTGGCTGCATTCGAAGAGTCAAAAAGATTGTCACTGAGGGCCCTCTGAAATGTATTTTCTGCTACAGAGAAGCTCTAATCGGGTCATATATTTCTTCAACCCAGCAAAGTCACACCTTCGCTGGATCGGCTCTTGTGTATAGTGCCAGTCCTCTGGCAGGTTGAAGTCAGAATTTTTCTAAGTCTAGAACTTTGCAGTGGTAAGCCCCTTTTCCTTCCGTTCTTCACCTAAGGCTCACAGGTTTCAGGGGGGCATTTAGGACCTCAAGGCTTGGTTCAGCAAAAGCCTTGTGCAGGGTCATGTGCCGACCCATTTGCAAGTGGGCAATTGAACATCCAGGAAAAAGTCGTTCTTAATCTTGTTGTGTCTGCCATCTGACCCTGGAGTCCACTTCTTTGTCGTAGGAAGAGGAGGGAGCAGGTCCAGTCCTTCAGAGCTCCTCTTAGCTTACAGTAAGTAGGGTTCAGTCCTCTTTGGATGGTCCAAAAGGTGTTCGGAGGAGGGTGACTTGGGGTGACACATTTATGGTTGGCATTGGCTAGTTGGTGGGGACGACTCCTGACTCCTCCCTAACCAATGGGGTAAAGTTCCCAGAGGCAACTCTACCCACTTTTTCAGCAATTCTTGTCTGGCCTACTGCAAGTCCCACAGTGCACCTTAGCCCTAAAATCCATGATGTTAAAAACCCTTTCTACCTTTGCAGGGATTTTTTGACTACCCTTAGTTGTGCCCAGGAAGCTGAGTAGCTGCACTCTTTTTTGTTTGCTCAAAACTGGTTCTTGGAGTAGATTTTCTCTCACTGGGTTTGGCGTCAGTCAGGCGGGGGAATAAAGGTTTGCCTTCCCCAGGTCTCACCTTACATTTAGTTGTGAAGGAGCAGGCGCTTTACAAGTTAATGAGATCCCTTGGCCCACCCAACTAGTATTCCTGATAGGAATATATGACGTTACAACGCAAACAATTACAAAGCATGCTTTTACAACGCGGTTTTTACATCGCAACTACCATTACATCGCATGATTTTACAACGCATGCCATTACAACGCGTAATACTTTTAGGGCAACAGTAGAGTAAGTGTTGGATAGTGTTGGGGTAAAAATTACTATTCCCACTCCAGTGATTCAATAGTAGGGTAAGTGTTGGATAGTGTAGGGGTAAAAATTACTATTCCCACTCCAGTGAGTGCAACAGTAGGGAAAGTGTTAGATAGTGTAGGGGTAAAAATTACTATTCTCATCTACTCCAAAACCCATACCCACCCTAAAACTAAAAAATCTCCATTACTTACCTTATAATGCGTTGTAATGGCTTGCGTTGTAATGGTATGCATTGTAATGGCATGCGTTGTAGTGACATGCGTTGTAATGGCATGCGTTGTAATTGCATGCGATGTAAAGGCAGTTGCATTGTAACAGTTGCGTTGTAAAAGCAGTGCGATGTAATGACTGCGTTGTAATGGATGTTTCCCTCCTGAAAGGGGAAAAAAAGCTCCTCTCCATACCCAGACCATTATTTCTTTTCCCACCTTATGAAGGCCAAGCGCTAGCAGACCAGTTCTAAAAAACTGGATTATTAGTTGAGGGGGTTGAGAGCTCCACTCAGGTAAAAAACACAATCCTTGTAAACCACAAAAGTCACTAAATAAACCAGTGCTCAACCCTCAGGTAGCTCTGCACAAAAGGCTTAACTTAGAGGCAACGTGTAAAGTATTTATGCGACACTCAAACAGTAATAAAGTGAAAACACAAGAAACAACCCAAACCAATTTAGAAAAATAGAGTAAGATGTAATTAATAAAATTTACAACAAAATACCATAAATCCAATCAGTAGAACCACAGTTAAGGTAAACTGCAGATATCCGGTCATTCTTGACCAGCACAAAGTCACAAGTTCAGGCTGACTGCGAGGGAGCACAGGCCAGAAAGAGAACCAAGTTCATCTCACGGGAAGCTTTACCTTCTGACTTTGATGTGCGTTGGTTCAATATTGCTTGTGGATCTCTACATCACTGGACATCTGATCCGGTGAGGTCTTCAGCTGAACAGTGAGGTCCTGCGGGGATTTGTGTTGCTTCGGAGCAAGTGAAGCCTCTGTGAGGAGCGGCGCAGCTCTGCAGGGTTTTGCATCACTCAGCTGACATTGCTTGGTGTCAGATCCAGTGAAGCCCTTGAGTGGAAGCTGCATGGCTCTGCAAGGCTCTGAGTTTCTTCATGTCAGATCTGATGGAACCTTCAGTTAGCAGAGAAAAGTACACTCTGACTCCAATCAAAGGTTCAGGACCTTGAGGACAGCACTTGTGAGGTCAGGACTCACTCTCACAATGGCCAGCAGTGGGGACCATGTCAGGTCCAGTTGGCTCTGGCCAGCTGGAAAGCAGGAGAGGTGTCTGGAAGCTTATTATGTCTCTGTAGCTCAAACTGTTGGTCAGCCAACTAACCCTTGGAGACACTTCTTTGTTCCTGGGTTCAAGACAAGCATGTACAGTCATCCCTCTTCAGACAGCAGGGAAGTCTTTCTTCTGAATGTTCCACAGGTCCTGGAGTGTTCTGATAAGGAGTTAAAAGGACGGCATTCTTATACCCAGTTCCAGCCTTTGTTTTTGGACAATCCTTGGCCTACTCCCAAGCTAGTTCTGGACAAATCTTCCCCTTCCCCTGAGTTTGGCTCCAAACTGTCTAGGGGACAAAGGCAAGAAAAGTCCTGGTGTCAGGTTCCTTTTAGTGTGCTGCAGGTCAGGTCCGTTTGGAGCATAATCAGGGCAGGGCACAACTCCTGCCCAGCCAACTTGCAATTGAGAAATTACACAGCTAGATGACAACAAACTGTTTGAACCCATACTGCAGAATACAGAATGAATATTGATTTCATACAAATCAAATGGTAGAATAGACCGACACCTAATCTCCTAAGTACAAGTTAAATGTTTCACAGCTTAGACAGTGAAATTATTGGGGTTCTTAATTGACCGTTCCTTATAGATATAATTTATGCCAACAAGGTGGCACAATCAATATAGTTCTACCTTCAACCAAAAAAGCATTAAGCGCTTTCATCATCGTCTCTTTATTTTGGTTTTAAGACAAAAAAACATAATAGATCAACATATAATAATATGTATGCGCATACTGAGGTTTAGCACAGTTCCTTGGGTTCTTGTAAGTCCTGTTGATACAACAAAAAAATTTTTTTTTCCAATTCAGATCAGATTTGGTAATAAGCTCGAGATAGTCAAAAGGTTCAGGGTGTCCTAGCGCTGTGAATACCGACTTCAAATATGATAACAACAGAATCTTAAGTGACCCATCAAGGCTAAGGCAATCCCTCAGAATATCTCTATTGTGCTCAGTTTCCCTTCTGAACCAAACCGTAATCCATCTGATCAATGGGCAGAGGGTGAGCACATCAGAAATATAGATCATGCCAAGTTCCTTTCGTGAACTATAATATGGGGACTCTAGGGAAGGGACAATAATTGTCTCATCAAGCTATTTTCGCCAGTTTGTAATACAGGGATGTCCACATAACCCCAAGTATTGCTACCGTAAGTGATGGTCGACACACATTTTGTCAAATAAATCTTAATCATTGCTTTACTTGACTTCTACTCAAGTCTTGAGGCAAAGTCTAATACAGATGAAATGGTCTTTGCCAACATATGTTTTTTAGTTGTTAGGAGCGGGGACCAAGTGCTGTTACGGTCAAACAACACTTCCAGGTATGAAAACTACACTACCCTAGTGATCTCTGACCCATAAACCTGATACCTTCTTGACTTTGTGGATCATTGACTTACTATGATGATGTGCAATTTGCTAAAGTTTATACAAAGGGTTAATGAGTCCATAAACATAATAAAAGAATCAAGAAGATATTGAAGTTCTTTTGTGTCCTAGATAATAGGACCGCATTGTTGGTGTGGAGGAACACTGGTATCTGCCTTGTCCTTCTCGTGGCATGTCCCGACATTCTTTAAGCATGGTCGTCTCTAGTTAGTTAATATCCAATGTGAATAAGAAAGGAGCTAGAATGCACACTTGCCGCACCCTCAAGCCCAAAAGGCATGTTCTTATATGAATTGTGCAAAGAAAGAGAATTTTCCAGATCCACTCTGAACAGAAAGTATGATAGTACACAGCATGTCCCTATTGAAACTAGCAAAAGCAGAGTAGAGGTCCATAATGGTCTTGTGAAGGGAATCATGTTTGGCTACTGTATATTGTTTTATTAGCAGGCATAAGTTCAGATGCTGGTCAAGTGTACAACTGGCCGACCTCAAAGCATATTGAAGATCTGATATTATGTGGTTATCTTCCGCCCAAGACGAAATCCTTGATAGTAGCACTCACCCGATTACCTTCCCAACCGAGACTATAAGTGAAATTGACCTATAGCAATGAGGATCATTCCAATCACCTTTCTTACACACTGGTATAATTATAGAGTGAAGGAGAAGCAAGACCTCCTCTAGCAACAGCATTAAAAATATGGGTAAGAAGAGCCGCCCGAACTCTGGGTTTAGTTTGTATAAATCAGGAGGAACCTCGTCAGGGCCAGCTGCTTTATTCTTAGTGAACAAGCCTATTGTTTTAGAAACCTCCTCCATTAAGTTTCTAAAAAACAACTCAATCACAAACTATTTCCAAAATTAATTTTAGCAATACCTTGGCAGTGGGCCTTCACTCAACATGGTCCTCCAGCTGACAGTCTAACTTGTTTCAGAGAAAAAGAAACTCAACAGCATCTGCCCTAATCTTACGCTAAAGGCCCAATATAAGTTGCCTCACATTGAAAGCCAATCATTTAGTGAGACTTAGCTATCTAGTGGAATTATTGACAATTACAGTGGGCCCAACAACATCTGGAAGTCACAACATTCTTCAAACGCAATCATTAAAAGACTCCTCAGCAAACGTCTGGAATGCTCTTCCAACATAACTAAGAGAGCATCTCCAGATATGACGTTTTGAAAAGGTCTGAAGAGCCACCTTTTGAAGTAAAACATGGAATGAGGATGCCGAGCTTATCTGAAAGTACAGAAGAATGAGTGTGTAAAATATTTTCTCTTGTCCACTTCGCAAGTTTACAATTACAGCCTCAGTCTCTCTACATTATAATTTTTTGCTCTCACAACTTTAATTTCTCTAAAATTGGCAAATCACACATTATAGATGTCCTTTCACTCTTTCGCTTCTGACATAGAGAATTGTTTTCCGTTAGTCAAAATATTTTTGAATGTTGTTTGTTAAGCAGTCTAATATTAACTGGTACAGCGATGCTGTAGAAAACAAATGAATACAAAATAAAAGAGAGCCTTAAGCGCAGTTGTACGGCCAGGTATATCAGGGCTTTCCTTATAACCATCATCATGTTGTAAGGCTACATTCTGAATATATGTAGGATGGGCAATGCCAAAATCCAGCACATTTATTCCACTGGTGATGCGCTAAAGACCTACATTCCCATTAGTACTGCCACCTCCATTGATAACGCCGATTCTTATCTAATTATCTATAAGAACCTTCTGGCCGCCAAGATCTTTTTACCTGTTGAATAGTGTAAAGGAGAGAATCTCATCAGGTTAGATATCAGCATTCATTTTGTCTGAAAGGACCACTGACTCCGAATTCAAGTTTGAGAATTTATTATCGCCAAAAATAACTGAACGTGCAGGCACCTCAACACGAGGTTAAAGAAATAGATGGGCACTAATACAAATAATAATCTACGCAGGAATCTCATCCGACTCAGGATAAGAAGAATAGAAAGTTCTAGGAGGACCAACCAGACTATAATTGCTCCTATTTCTAAGTTGCTCTTCATTGGCCTAAACAAGCTCAAAATCAATTGCTGTCCCTACACTAACGCTAAGTGACATCCCTGCATAACGATTTTCCCAGGCAAGAAAGAATAAAAGGTGTCAGCTGTGAAGACTTCCTAAGAAGTGCAATCACCATATACCTAAGCTCAGCTCTGTCCTTCTCTCAGGTCTCCCCTACCGCTTCTCTGGCCTCCTCCCTCAGGGCACTATCCCTAATACAAAACCATACTACAAAGATACACGCCTTGTTTACGCCCTCTTGGCCAGGTCTTCTTTCTTGTGCTTTTCCATTGAAACGGTGACTTCATCCTGGACGGTTTCGTTGACCTTGAGTCCCAGGCACCTTCTCCGCTGAAAGTATCATCCCTACATTCCATCTAACTCCCCTTGCCATGCCTCCCCTCTCTCTATCTTTTGAAAACAAAGAGTTAGTCTTACTAACGAGACATTTGTCCTTGCACCTGCAACAAAAGATACTTTCACAGAAACCGTCTACTGTGCAAATTAAATCTACCGTTTGATGCCCAGAGAGCCTTTCCAAGAGAAACCCTTTCTCGGCCTACATTATAAGCTAACATAAGAATATACCAGGCCTTCCTTAAGCATATATGTAGTCAGGCCCTTACATATAACTTTTAAACACACATCTTACTTTTCCCTATAAGCATATTCATTACGATTCTTTATGCAAACAATGAATTACATGTGCAACTTTAATATGGTGCACGTTTAAACTACTGCAATTACATTACATACACGAACTAATTCCTCTATGCATTATGTTCACACAATTCAAAAAGCATTACATTACATCATTATCCTAACACCATTACACTGCTGAGTTCACTTCGTCTCAGTGAACTATTCATTCTTTGCTAAACATGCATGAGTATACAATGGATATAAACGAATATATATCTGAATACATGTGGGTGCGGCCTATCAGTGATTATGATGCACCCCTACAATTCACAAATACATTTCGCTCTATCAGTTCCCCCCTTTGATGACTCCTGTCATCACATCTCATTCTACTCCCTCGGAGAAGGAACCGACCTAAACAGAACTTGTTCCCATCTTCCCTGATCTGAAGTTCTCCATGCTCTTGAGCCTTTTATACTGATTGTCCTGCAGTCTTGCCAATCTCATGTCATTTTCCCTCAAAGCTCTCTTGACTCTGCCTGCTCGATACCACTTGTAGGCCTTGATCATAATCCACAAGCCAGCCACACAAACCACCAAGATAAGGAGTGGTCTCAGGAAGTACCCAAGGAATCCCTTTCCTAGGTTCGCAAACCAACCTCCCACTTGACCAAAACCCTTCCCGACCTTTTCCCAGGCCCCTTCTTCGGTCAAATCCGCTATCTTTGTGTGGATCATAGTGATGTTACTTATATATTTCTCCAGATCCTTGCTACGGTCTGGTATATAAGTGCAGCACTCTTGAACCTTCAGCATTTTACAGACTCCGCCCTCTTTTGCCAATAGGACATCCAAAGCAAGGCGATTCTGCAAAACCATTCCCCTTATCGACAACATCTCTCCTTCCACCAACACCAACGACTTTGCTGTGTTCATCGAAAATTCATCCACCACAGTCGCTAACCTCCGGATCTTCACATCATTCAAGACTACTCCTAGACTAGGTATCATAGCTCCAAAGATATCCCCCACAACGATTCCTGCACTTGCAGCTCTTCTCGTTCTTGAATGCTCTCCACCCTCCAGAAGATTTAAGTCTTCTGTATGGTAAATCTTTGGAAATATTATTGACAAATAACATGTTCCATACCAATTTGCAGGCAACCTCACATAAGCATTCTTCCCACATACGTAATACACCGTAGGTATCACTTGTACAGGACCTTGGAGAAAATCTTTTGCCACATCTGCCATGGTGAAAACATGATCACAAGTACTCTGTCCCACTGGAACCTTTTCGTAGTAAGTCTGATAACGCCTTATACACAACTTACCCCTCTGCTCCTTATCTAACGCTATAGGACCATAGCTTCCCCTGGTCTTATGCAACCGTTCTTCCTCTGTCCAATCAGTCCTGTGATGTCCCATATCTCGAGATTCAGTCAGCTTTCTATACCTATCTTCAACCTGATCTACAAACTTTCTCTCTACATCCGACATCAAACAAGTCAGATTGTTTCTGTGTGCGAATGCTGTATCCAATGCCAAACTCGGTATGAAGTACTTCCTCAGTCTGTCTTCGGTCTTATAATAGTCATACTTATTCAAATGCTTGTAAGCTGGGACTTCAGGAAGCACTGCATCGAAATTGGAAAAGAAATACTCGAACTGATCTCTCTCATAAAACAAACTAAGCAAAAGACTACATGAAATACCATAAGTCAGTGGAAGATGATGATACCTAATACCCTCATCCACTGAAGTAGGCAACTGCATACACACATAACAATCTTTCGCATCCATCACGTCAACATATTCATACAACAACTTAGCATACGCATTAAGCTTAAAATCACCTTTCGACAAATCTACATGTAATCTACGGCTTTCTTCTAATATCATAGCTCTATCAGCTGCCCTGTCTACCCCCTTCTGGCTAGGTGTGATAGGTGTCGGTGTCCCTGTCACTGCCTCTACTTCTGGCTCATGCGAACCAGTATATGAGACTACAACTACTATGATTATAGAAATTATTACACTACTTATAAGAATGCCTACAATCCACTTTGATCTGCGATTGGGATCTCCCGGCTCCATGATTTCGAAAGTTCTCAAAAGTCTTGGTTATCGCAAAGAACTCTGAAAAAGTCTCTGTTCTTTATTTGTGACCTGCTCAACCAGCTCGAGCAACCATGAAATCTCCGGGCTTTCCCTTTCCGATCACAACTTATTTACACAGTCCAGAAAAAGACTTCCCTAGTTTTCGTTCCTCCTCTTGTGGAAAGTCCCTAAGTTTATTCTTCTTCCACTCGGACCTAGGTTATCTTCTTCTTTTAGACTTTTATTTACAGTTCTTTACTGATCCATAATGAGATCCTCATTGAGCACGACCAGAACGTGATACAAAAGTTCAAGACGCAAAACCAGCACTTCGTGTGAAAACGGCTCAGCTCCGAAAGGCGGGAATTCGACCCGATGCAAAAGCAAGTTTCGGACTTCACTCAGAAGTGGGGGATTCGGAATCGTGAGTGTCAGTGTTCCGTCTATCTCGAACCCTGGCATCCGCAGCACCACCTTCACCACCAGTTTCGGGCTCCGACTGAACACTTCCACTGACCTCAGTCTCCCTGTACTCACCACCCCCTGCATCAAACACAGTGTAAGTCCACTCAGGGGTAGAGTATCTGCGACAAGGCACTCTTGTTCTCTTGGACCTTCGCCGACTGTCTTGTGCTTGGTCTTCGTCGCTTGCTTCGGTTTCAGATACTTCGGACACTGGAGCAAGATCTCTTTCAGGTGCCAACCTCAAGTTCAGTCGCCTCTGTCTCTCAGGCCAACTTTCAGCACTTCTGTTCGTTCGTCTGCCTTCCCCTTCTATACCCAGTGCACTACTTCCTCTTTCTGCTGCATTTGACTCTTCTCCGCCCACTGCACCTTCTCTTTCTTCGGTGCCTGAGTCAGGGTTCGAGATTGTGGAAACCCCCTTCTGCTTGCTCTAGTGCACCACCAGCTGTGTCAGCGACCCTTACAGCTTGGCTTGTCCTCTCATGTGGCCCTGCCACATCAGCTGGATTTTCATTTGCGAGAGGAGCTGTTTCTTCCAAGGGTGCTGGAACTCTGCGGGTATGGGAAGCATGCACCCAGTTCGGCAATCCTCCACACTTTACTGCTGTGTTCGTGATAAGTATCACCTGATACGGGCCACGCCAACGGGCATCCAAGCAACTCTTCCTCACGTGCTTCCGGACGAGCACCCAGTCACCGGGACACAAGTCGTGGCACAGATCACTCGAGGCTGGAACCACAGCTGCTTGCACCTGCTGGGATACAGAACGGACCACATCAGAGAGTCCTTTACAATAATCGAGAATCAAATCATCAGTGATGCTTATCAAGGCTGTAGCTGGTACTGCTGGCAGTCTCATTGCCCTCCCCATTAATATTTCATGGGGGACAACCCAGTCTTTCTGTCTGGGACACTTCGCATGCTCATGAGCACCAGTGGCAAGGCGTCGGGCCATTTCAGGGATGTTGAAGAACACATTTTTGCCATCCGGGCCTTCAAAGTTCCATTAACTTGTTCCACCATCCCAGAAGCCTCTGGTCTGTAGCTACAGTGGAGTCTCTGGTCAATGTTCAATGCTGCACAAAGTAACTTCATGATTTCGCTATGGAAGTGCCCACCTCTATCTGATTCCAAAGAGGTCGGGATCCCGAATCTAGGGATAAGCTCCCTCAACAATAATTTAGCCACTGTCAGAGTGTCACACCTGCGAGTGGGGTAAGCCTCCACCCACCGTGAGAATATACATACTATCACTAGAATGTACCTCAAGCCATTGCACCTAGGCATCTCCACGAAATCCAGCTGTAGTCTATTGAAGGGCCCTCCTGACCTTCCAATATGACTCAGTGTAACTACAGTTTTCTTTCCAGCATTCATCTGTTGACATGTAACACACCTCTGACATACCGTCTCAGCCATTGCTCGGAACCGTGGGTTATACCACGTCTGTCTGAACACTCTCATCATTGCATCTCTACCAAGGTGTGCCTGTCCATGTATCAATCTTGCCATCGGACTCAGCAATTCCTCCGGCAACACAGCTCTCCCATCGTTTGATACCCACACATCCACGTCTCCTTTCTCACACCCAGCTTTGATCCATCCCTCTCTCTCCTGGTTCGAAACTTCATCCTGCAATCGCTTAAGCTCTTCCCAAGTGTCTGCCATGGTCAACATTATGCTGAGATCGGTTCCCTCTTGGCTCTCTTCTATCTCCCTTCCTGTGAATATGCATCCTTGTTCTGCACAGAAACGGGCGACTTCATCCGCATAATTATTACCCAAGGATACAAAGTCCTCCCCCTTCCCATGGGCTGAACACTTTACCACAGCAATTTCTTTCGGATGCTGTAATGCTTCTAACAATTGTCTTACATATTCTCCATTACGAATGGGTGAGCCAGATGATGTCAAAAATCCCCTCTGAGACCATAACTGCCCGAAGTCATGCACCACGCCAAAGCCATATTGGCTGTCTGTGTAAATCGTGATTCGAATTCGATCAGCGGCCAAACAGGCACGGGTCAAGGCAATGATCTCAGCTACCTGCGCGGAGCGTACTCCTTCTAGGCAAGCAGCGTCGACCACTCCTGAAATGGTACATACAGCAAACGCTGCTCTCAATTGCCCCACACTGTCTCTTAAGCATGAACCATCGACAAAGAAAATTTCATCTGGGTCAGTCAGTGGTTCATCGACAATGTCAGGTCTCGGTTTGGTGCAAAGTTCGGTCACATCGAGACAATCATGGTCCGCACAATCTTCATCATCTGTATTCGGTGTAGGCATCAATGTCGCAGGGTTCAAGACAGAGCACCTTTTCAGAGTCACATTCTCTGCGGCAAGTATGACTTGCTCGTATCTTGTTAACCTATTGTTCGTTAGGTGCTGGGTCTTGGTCCTGGTCATCAATAACTCAACCGAATGTGGCACATGTACAGTCAATGGATGTCCCATTACAATGCTTTCACATCTTTCAATGCTGACACCTGTTGCAGCAACGGATCTTAGACATCCGGGCAACGCAGAAGCTACTGGATCTAGAGTAGCTGAAAAGTAGGCAACTGGTCTACGGACACCTCCATGGTTCTGAGCTAACACTGCTAATGCACATCCTTCCCTCTCGTAACAAAACAATGAAAAAGCCTTGTTGTAATCAGGCATTCCCAGTGCGGGAGCCCTGCACAAATCATCTCTCAGCTTCAGGAATGACACCAAGCACTCCTCGTCCCATGGTACCGGATCACTCACATCCTTGTGTGTAAGCCTCTGCAGAGGCTTTGCTCTCAAGGAGAAACTAGGAATCCACTGTCGACAATAGCCAACCATTCCCAGAAACATCCTAACTTCCCTCTGTGTAGTAGGTACTGCCATGCTCATTATTGCCTCAATTCGATCTGGTGACACCTTCCTCTTGCCTTTTTCCAATCTGTGTCCCAAATACTGTACTTCCTGCAAACAGTATTGCAGCTTGTTCGGGGACACCTTATGTCCGTTCTCTCCTAAGTGGTTCAACAGTGCTACAGTATCAATTCTGCAAGCATCTTCTGTTTCTGAGGCAATGAGCAAGTCATCTATGTATTGCACGAGAACTGAGTTCTGCGGCAACACAAGACTCTCAAGGTTCTTCTTCAGGATCTGGTTAAAGATCGATGGACTTTCCGTATACCCTTGAGGGATACGACACCATGTTAACACGCGATTTTCTAGCCTAAACGCAAAAAGAAATTGGCTTTCCTCGTGGAGCGGTATCGAAAAGAAGGCTTGACACAAATCGATAACCGTAAACCACTCGGCTTCACATGGGATCTGGAACAGTATTACTGAAGGATTCGGTACCACTGGACAACAAGGGACAACTATCATGTTGACCTTTCGCAGATCTTGCACAATCCTATACTTTCCGCTCGGTTTCTGTAGTCCCATTATGGGCGAATTACAGGGACTACCTCTGATCTCTTTTAGAATACCCTTCTCAATGAAAGTCTCGATCACAGGTTTTATTCCTGCAATCGTTTCTGTCGACAGGTTGTATTGAGGTGTTCTTGGGAAATCAACATTCTGTTTCACCTCAATCCGCACTGGTTCAACCCCTCTGATTAAACCTATTTCATCGCCTGCGAAATCCCACACCACAGGCGACACTGCGTCTCTCAGATCATGTGGAAGTTCTTCCACAGTCACCATTGGGTACAGATCTATACACAGAAGCTGATTGGTAATTTTAAAGTCTGCATCGTCATCTATCGTCTGGACCTCCACTCCCCGTGGTGTACAGTAAATCGTGCAGTTCAACTTGCACAACAGATCTCTTCCCAAAAGACAAACTGGACTCGTATCACACACTACAAACTGATGTCTAGTTTGGAAAGTACCTATCTTTACTAGGATCGGTTCTGTCAATGGGCTACTTATTCTCTTGTTCGCTACTCCAACAACCTGGATTGATTGTCCCGAGAGGGGTAGGTTAGGGACTACTGCAGATCTTACAGTAGACCGGGTAGCTCCAGTATCAACCAAAAGTGTTGCAGGATTGCCCTCAATCTCTGCCTCCACAAAAGGTCCTCTCTGGTCTACCTCCAAGACCGCTCCAAGTGTGCAGTCTTCCTCCCCTCTCAGGCACCGTCAGGATAAAGGGTCTGAGCTATCCTCATCATAACCTTCGAACAGGGGCATCTGTTGGTACGTTCGTGTTCCTTGTGAAATCCTTGGAGCTTGGGGAATCTGAGCGTGAGAATTGTAAACCCCCCTTTCATCGTCCTAGGTCTCGTTATTGTGTTAACTACCTCCTGCGCGGGTGCCTGAGCCCCCTCTTCCTCTTCCTGTACCTGATTAGCTGGGTTCAAAGGACACTCGCGTTTCCAATGTCCGACCTGGCGACAAAGATGACACGCAGTGGTCTTCTTTAGTGTGGCCACGTCCACTCCTGTCTTGGGGTCTACTGGTTTTCCCTTTCCCTGTACCTGCCCATTCTGGTTTCCCTGGAAATTTCCTTGCTTTCTCCCCAAGGTCCCTCCACTAGGCTGACTCTGTGCTGTCTGCATCTGGACAAGCATTAGTTTGTCTTTTAGCTTTCGGTGTTTCGAATCCACCTCATCACTACAGTATCTCGCGTACCGCAAAATTTCATCTAGTGGCTTGTTCTGCCAGCAGATCAAATGATGCTGTATCATGAGGCTGATTTCCACTCTCAGACCCGTTACAAACTTTGAGACAAACTGTCCCATATCCTTAGGGTCCAAAACATCTAACCCACTATACTGTTTAAAAACTTGCAGAAGTCGTTCATAATATTCATGCACAGTTTCCTTGGGTTCCTGTACAGTCCGATCTATCTTAACCCAATCTATATCCTGAGGTGAAATCTTCGACTTCAACCATGTAATCACCTGCTCATACTTTTTCATGACATCAGGTGATGGACCATTTGTAACCGCCTCTCTTTTCGGTTCCGAAGTCGGCCACTCAATAGCGACTTTACATGCTGTCCACAAATCTCCTGGTACCACTATGTCAAACAAAGTGTTCAAATCAATCCACAATACTTTTGAAATCTTCACAAACCGCTCAACCTGCTTGTACCACTCCACCGGTTTTTCCCTCAGCCGAGGAAAATCATTTGTAAATGCAGCCAAATCACCTCTATTCCACGGCACATGCACGTACCCTCCATTCTGTACTTCCCGTAAAGGAAAATTTCCAACACCCGTCGCCCTCCTCCTGGCGGCGGCGTTTCCCCTTCTGCTCTCTTTACTGGTTTCTTTTTGGACCACCTTTCTTCCCATTTGTCCAACAAAATCCATATTCTCATTCCTATGATCAGGTCTCTGGTGTGCGTCTTTAATCCTGTGATTCTTTTCTCCTCCAACTCCTGATCACTGTAATGCAATCTATGTGGTCCCTGCAACGCTTTAGTTTTGTTCAGGTCCACCTCATATCTTTTGGCCAATTCCTTCAATCTATCATGTGCCATTCTAGCTTTTCGAGTCACATCTTTTGCTACAAACAGCAGCTCATCTGATCCATAAATTTCTATCCTTTCCAAAGGCAGACCCCCACTGATCATTTCGTCTACCTCTGCTTTCAGCCTCACTACGTCTAGCAACCTTGCCTGTACTGCACTCCTCAGTACATCTCGACAACCTGAGCCATCTCGCTCATCACAGTCACTATTCTGTCCTTGTGACCTATTCCCTTCCATATTCCTGGAACCTGGTCTGTCTTCCGAGACATTTTGTGCCCTATCTCTTTGCATCCTATCCTCTTGGTTCGTTACTGTTGGTGTCCACTCCCTCAACGCTGACTTAGATTCCCGTAAAGACCTCGGTCTTTCCGGTCTCTCCTCTTCTCGCCTTAAGGAAGAGTCTGCAGTAGCCGGTAACGGCGTACTTGTCTCCATTGGTCTTGGGAAATGAACCACCCTTACTCCAAACCCATTCCCACTCTCACTGTTTCCTTCTTCCCTTCTCATCGGTACGGAACTCCCTTCTCTCACTCGGTCTGGGTCATATACCGATACTATAGGGCCAATGGTAACCGGTACTGTCAAGGAGTCCGGTAATCTTGTGTTCCCCACAGGAGGCTGTGTTATCATAGACGCCGTTGCCCCCTCCGTTCCTGTGGAAATCCTTCCCACTACTCTCATGCTAGTCTGGTTCTGGCTCTCGTCAACTATTGCCACTGATGGGGTCGTCTTTCCCTCTTCTGAATCTGGGTTAAATGGTGGTGGCCTCTCCGCCAACATCCTATCCAACAGACTGTCATCTAAATCACTGTCGTCCTCATCGACTCTTGTTATCTTCCCATTTTGTATTAACAATGGGTACAACTTATCTCCGTCGATCGTATCCGCTCTCCACTTTTTCTCCAATGCATCCCACCTTGCATCTTGGAATGCCCTGACCGATTTCTTCACCCTTTCTTGACACCTTTCCTTCTTTCTATCATACGCTGCTCTTATCCACGCATGTAGTGCCTCAAACTGTGTCGGTCTAGGTAGTGGTCGTAATGAAGCCATTACACTCTTTAGCTGGTACAGCACCTCTAACCTGAAAGTACCATATCGAGGGAACGACAAATCTCCTTCTGTTTCTGTCATTTTATGCCAATTCTCGAGCCAAATTATAGTATGCAATCCTACATTCTTTGCCATATAATGTGCTGGTGTGTCCTCAGGAGGAGCTTCCTCTCCCTCCCGAACAACCACACGTCTATCACCTCTACAAAGTTCTCGTAAAGCTTTAAAACATTTCATGATGAATCAACTTTGTTATTCGCACTCAAAATGTCCGCTTTTACTTCCTGATTTCAATCCACCAATACCAGCGCGACTCACACCAACCGGCCTATCGCAGCGCGGCACTAGTCTGACGTCACGTTTCCTCCGCTCGCAGCAGTTCCCCTCCTTTCTAATTCACTTGTTCTCACTCGCATCCGTCCCAATTATACTCTGAAATAATGTCCGTCCTACCGAACTATTACCTCTCTGACCGTCAGTCTTACCAATGACCGATCAGTCTCTTGAGCTTGTTGACCTCAATCTGGCAACCGTCTGTCCACGAACGACCGGACAATCGCCTCTAATACACTCGATAGGATTCAATCACTCGATGTTCTGCACACAATAACCTACGACCTGCGTTGGTTATTCACACACTCACACATGTGTCCCTATCTTCTGTGGGTCTGTCAATGACGTCTCGTGACCCCCACAACTCTGGTCAACGTTCTCAACTCTGGGTGTATTCTACACCACAATAAATCTCCCGGTCCCGCGCGCGCTCGCGGTCCGTTTCTCAATCACACAACTTTTGTTCCAACTCCGCAAGACATCACACAACAATAAAACACCGCAATCTACCAAACATCACTCTTTTCATACTCACTCTACTATGAACTGCTACTTCCGCCGCACCGGCACTCTCCGTCAGTTTTCCACGACCTCCGACATCCGTCTCTCGCGGTCCTCTGGATCTGTTTCACTCGGGCTCTATGGGGCAACTTAATCTCCTATCCTGCTCTAGATCTCCCCTTACCATCAAAGGTAACCATCCTACTCTGCTACCAACTGATAACGCCGATTCTTATCTAATTATCTATAAGAACCTTCTGGCCGCCAAGATCTTTTTACCTGTTGAATAGTGTAAAGGAGAGAATCTCATCAGGTTAGATATCAGCATTCATTTTGTCTGAAAGGACCACTGACTCCGAATTCAAGTTTGAGAATTTATTATCGCCAAAAATAACTGAACGTGCAGGCACCTCAACACGAGGTTAAAGAAATAGATGGGCACTAATACAAATAATAATCTACGCAGGAATCTCATCCGACTCAGGATAAGAAGAATAGAGAGTTCTAGGAGGACCAACCAGACTATAATTGCTCCTATTTCTAAGTTGCTCTTCATTGGCCTAAACAAGCTCAAAATCAATTGCTGTCCCTACACTAACGCTAAGTGACATCCCTGCATAACGATTTTCCCAGGCAAGAAAGAATAAAAGGTGTCAGCTGTGAAGACTTCCTAAGAAGTGCAATCACCATATACCTAAGCTCAGCTCTGTCCTTCTCTCAGGTCTCCCCTACCGCTTCTCTGGCCTCCTCCCTCAGGGCACTATCCCTAATACAAAACCATACTACAAAGATACACGCCTTGTTTACGCCCTCTTGGCCAGGTCTTCTTTCTTGTGCTTTTCCATTGAAACGGTGACTTCATCCTGGACGGTTTCGTTGACCTTGAGTCCCAGGCACCTTCTCCGCTGAAAGTATCATCCCTACATTCCATCTAACTCCCCTTGCCATGCCTCCCCTCTCTCTATCTTTTGAAAACAAAGAGTTAGTCTTACTAACGAGACATTTGTCCTTGCACCTGCAACAAAAGATACTTTCACAGAAACCGTCTACTGTGCAAATTAAATCTACCGTTTATGCCCAGAGAGCCTTTCCAAGAGAAACCCTTTTCGGCCTACATTATAAGCTAACATAAGAATATACCAGGCCTTCCTTAAGCATATATGTAGTCAGGCCCTTACATATAACTTTTAAACACACATCTTACTTTTCCCTATAAGCATATTCATTACGATTCTTTATGCAAACAATGAATTACATGTGCAACTTTAATATGGTGCACGTTTAAACTACTGCAATTACATTACATACACGAACTAATTCCTCTATGCATTATGTTCACACAATTCAAAAAGCATTACATTACATCATTATCCTAACACCATTACACTGCTGAGTTCACTTCGTCTCAGTGAACTATTCATTCTTTGCTAAACATGCATGAGTATACAATGGATATAAACGAATATATATCTGAATACATGTGGGTGCGGCCTATCAGTGATTATGATGCACCCCTACAATTCACAAATACATTTCGCTCTATCACCATTACACACATGTACTTAACATCATAACCAGACAGCAATCATGTACCATACCTATTGTCATGTTTTGCCACATGAACGTTTGCATGTGCCTCTGCAGCAATGGTTACGGATGTTTTACTTACCTATCCATGCCCCCCTCTGGTTTTCTACTGAGGTCTACATGATGAAGGGCCAAGAGATGATGCTCTGGCACATAGGGATCACTCCAACAGCAGCAGTACATCAGTGCCAAAGGACACAGGCACCTTAGCCTGCCTTATCAACATTTACATTATGATTACAGAAAAGCACTATGCCTCATGATTAAATAAGCCCCAGAAAAATGTACAAAAGACTTATTGAAGTGAATCCCCTTCGCCTGACACTCAAATCACCGGCGATGCTCAAGCAACGCCCTACACTGCACATATAAAGAAGAGAATAAGTATTACCTGGATGCTCCTAACTAACCCTCACACCACAACTCTCTACGCCTGACAACTAACCTGAAATATTTGCACAGAGATCTGGCACCGTCCCTTTTGTGCAGCGGTGTGATTTGCCCCTGTGAGCTCAGCAAGGATGCTGCCTCTTAGAAATGACACACTTCCCGCCTTTTAAAAAAAAAAAAAGTCCCCATTAATTGAATTGTTCATGCATGGGTGGTGTTGCCTGGTGTCTTGTTACTGCCTGATAATACATTCTCAATCTATCCACACTGCAACTCTGTAGTTAATTTCAAGACGTTAGAACCCCCTGGTGCCTTTAATGTTAGAGGGTTCAAATGATACAACTTTTACCAATGTAAGCAACTTGTTTTCTTGGTATAGGACAGAGAGAATGTAGTAGAGAATGTTGAGAAATGTATATCAATCTCCCATTTATTTAACATGCCTCTCAACCGAATTTCCATTTTCAAAGGAATTTGTACGAAATATGTTATGGACCTATTACTGAATACTATTATGGGCAAAACAAAGCAATAACATCTCCAATAAAATGAAACATTTACAACGGAGAAGAAGGATTAAGAATGATATTTGTAGAATAAAATGCTACATAGACAAACTTTATGTTTAATATGTGCTTGAGAAATGTCTTGGGCTGGTGGGAGGCGAGGAGGGAGCGTAGAAGCAAATGCTGTAGCAGTGCTGATCTCTTCATCTTCTGGTGTCTTGTCCTAGAGCAGGATATTTAGCAAACTGCCTGCCTTCAGCTGTATTTGTGGGCCTGTGGTGGCTCATAAAATCTGCAACGGCGCAGTACAGCTTTCTTGGCAAGCTACATTACAGGAGGAAAAGGTCGCAGGCAAGCAGAATAAATCTGCAGGCAATATTGATTGATGACGATTGTCACTTCTTACAACTCTGCTCGAGGTAAAAGGGAGACAAGGCCTGCGTTTCAGTGCTGCACATCTGTGCATCCATGCACCCAAAAGAGTGTGCAAACTTGGATGGGACTAGTGATCCACTCATGCAAAGGCTGTACAGTGGAGTGAGGTGCGCTTGTCAATGGTAGTTGGCTGCACTAAAGGTGGGTGAACAGTGGGTGGGTTCTGGATGGGCCTTAACTCATATACCTCTCCTTTAGAGTGAAGTCTGCTTCCTTCCCCTCTCCCACCTGCCCTGAGACTCTGTTTCTTTTGTAAGAGCAAAACTCGACTCTTCATTTGTTTTCACGACAATGCCTGCCCTACTTATGTCCCTGAAGCTATATCTTAGTGCAAGGCTTGGCACTTGAAGAGCTTATATATCTGTGTGTGGCTGTTAACTTGGCTTTTAAAGTTTTCTGCTTCATTCAGTGGATTTGATTATTGCCACCTTTACATTTACAATACCAAACCATCACCTATCGTTACTCCAAGATGCAGAAGGTGGAGTTGAAAGATGGATACATTGATCCTGTCGTGTTTTAGGAGGGCCAACTATGACAACGTGTTAAATGTGGGACTAAAGTCATGATTTATGTAAGCTTTAAATACCAAAATTCAAAGCCAACAGCTAAGGACCAGACCCAACCACTGCCTTTCAGAAGATCAAAGCAGATACCATGAACATTTTGGAAATTAGGAAACTCTGCAAAACAAAGAGTCATCTTAAGATGAAAGAGGACCAACAGTTCACTGGGCGCAAAATCTAGGGACTTATTTTCTTACATGAAAGACACCCCTCAGATAGGCCCAAGGTACCCCCGTGGGCAGGGTGCAGTGTATGTGAAAGGTAGGACATGTTCTGGTGTGTGTGACATGTCCTGATAGTGAAATACTGCCAATTTCGGTTTTCACTATTGAAAGGCTATCTGTCCCATAGGATAGCATGGGAGATACTTTGTAAAATCTTACAAGTAAAACTTCCCATTGGGAAAAGATGGAGGAATAATGTTTAGGCTCTCTGAACTCAGAATTTAATAACAAATATTTTAGTAAAGATGGTTTTTAAATTGTCTGTATGAAAATGCCACTTCTATAAAGTACAAGACAAATGAAATATCTAGCTGACCATTTATTGTGCTGTCAGCTATTTAACAGACTAAGACCAAAATCATGAATAAGATGGTCTACATCATTTAATTATTCTTTTTCTGAAAAATTCTTATGCATTTTGGAACTACACAAGGTAGGGATGGACAACACTTCACAATTCACATAGTGTGAAAATTAGGCTCAAAAGGGGTGAAAACAACAAGTGCAATTATAACACAATCAGTAAGTGATTTCACAAGGTAACATTTCACAAGTAACAAATAAAGTGAAAACATCAAGACTAAACTGCATGCAAATATATTAAAGCTGCTACCAGTCAAAGAAAGAGCAATAATGAGGTAACCCGTATCACCATCAAAACTGTTTAAATGGAACACACTCGGGATACCATCCAACGGGAGTATTTACATTTCATGCAAAAGAGGATATACATTTTGGAAAAAGTTTTTCCCTCAATTGCTATATAATTTATAACACTGACTGATCCCCTGTTGGTCCAAATTGTGCCAACGTGTTTCGAAACCCTTTTTATTTTGAGGGATTCTCTCCAGGGCTGTGACTGGATTCTGTTATTGTTTCTAGAAATCTCGTCAAGAGTGTTGAGGGCCCGATTTATACACGTTGTTGACCAAAAGGCTTGTGGCTCTTGGTAATGTAGGCAGAGCAAGAGGGGTATTGAATGAGGCAGGTTTTGTTGTTTAGGAGGCACAAGTGCTAAGACATCCGTGTTAAGCCGTTTTTTATCCGGTGATGCACTGGAGGAAATTCTCTCTGTGCCAGCAGTATAGGGCCCACCCCTGTTTGTTTGAATACTTCTAGAAAGTAGGCATTTTCTTATTTAACCATTGGGTGTGCCCCTGCCTGGTTGTGGATTGACTCTCTGATTTTGGAGTGACAAGGGCTGGGGGTGTGCACTCACTCTAGACAGCCACTGGGGGGGTTGGGGTGTGCCTGGCCCTTGCTGGATGACTCAGAGCTGAGTTGAATATGCCTTAGCTGCATTTAGAGTAGTGGGAGGAGTTTTCCTTGCACCTGAATAGGGCCTGTCTCCCTTACACAATGCTGTCTCTACCCCCTGGGGTCATACTGCACCAGTGAGGACAGAACTGGTTTGGACTGGGCTCAGAGACCCTGGCACAAAGAAGAGCAAAGACAAAATGGGATATAAGTAGTGAACCTTAAACTCCAGAACTTTAGATCACTTCTGGACTCAAGAGGAACATTTGTTAAGGAGAAGAGAGCTGGAGAGCTGTGAGGAGGAGTACTGCACCTTTGCTGTGTGCTGTGTGGGGTTAGCCTGCAGTTGCTGCTTCTGCCGAGGAAAGAACAAAGACTGCAACTTTGCTGAGAATCCTGCTTGAAGAAGACTCTCCAAGGGCTTGTGTGTGCTGGCCTCATGTTCTGAAGTCTCAGGTACACAAAGGCTTCACCCCCAGCTCCCCTGAACTCTATTGCTGAGAGTTATTACCTGCCAGGAGGATCCTGTTCCAGTTTTGGGCCTCTGGAGGTTGTTCCTGCTATTGGGAGCTGGAAGAAACCTAAGAGAAGCAAGAAAATCAATCTCTAATGCCATCAGCGCCGCCACCGTGACGCCGCGACCTGCACCGAGGCCAGGGGCTCCACTCATGAAGTGCACAACTCACCGCCCGGCCTGCACCGCAGCTCTGACACGCTTCTACACCCTTTGACGCCTGCAGTTATCAGCATTCCTGATGCCAGCGCTCGCACCGACTCCATCATCACTAGCACCTGCTTCCTGTTATCGTGGCGCCAATAACCGCTGAGTGTGACTCCACGAAATCACTGACTTCGTCTCCCCTCAATGGAATCGACACCTAAGTGCTGACACAACCAACTTCCCCTGTCCTGGATTCGACACGTTGCCTCCTCGCGGAGACAAAGCCTCCCCGTGGCAGCCAGAGAGCTGGCCTCGACCTCGGCACAACGCCTCACCTTCATGACGTTGTGTATCATCCTAGACTTCATTTTCCAAGGTGCTGTTTGTTTGGGGGTCCGTGTGACTCAGTGCCCGACGCTGCGCACCTCACGGTCAGTGCCGCACTTTGGATTTATTGCTGTCATGACATGGTAATAGCCCCAGGTGGAGCTATTTGTTTTCTGCAAGCTTTCTTTAGGAAATAACTGTTTTTAAGTGCTATTTTACTACATGTATGTTGGATTTTTGTTGTTTTGGTCTTGTTGAGTTTAGATAGAGATACTTTATTTTTCTAAACTGGTGTGGTGTCCATTTGTGGTGTTTTCACTGGGTTACTGTGTGTTTTGAGTACAAATACATTTGCTCGTGCCAAGCTACCAAGGGGGTGAGCAGGGTTTATCTAAAGTGTGTATCCGCCGTACCCTGACTAGAAGCAAGGGTAACTACTTGGACACTTCCAATTATAAACTATTGTTGGTCCTTTTTATTTTATTTTATTAAGTGTTGATATCAGCAGTTTGATGTCCTCAGACTTTAAAGTTTCGTATCTGTAGTGATGATTTTGATGATGATTCTAGACTTTACCTGAATAAGAACTTTTGAAGTATATGCATAATCAAAATGCTCTCTATAAATAGAATTGAGACACAGCTAACTACCAAAATTCAGAACAATAGCTAGCTTCAAGAAAATAACTCCTAATACTAGAGGTATGTAATGTCAACTTTACGCTACCACTTGTTGCTAATTAGTTCAAGTCCTATGGGGCCTGAAGAGAGAAATGTTCCAAGGATGACTCTCCATAAAAAAAATGCAGTCTTCTTTACTCATGGCACTTTGCAGGTATGCAGACAGCCGGCATCCATACTGTTGTGGATTTTGATATTTGCACTGTTGCCACCGATACCTTAAATTATGACACATGGAGAAGCAAGCAAATTTTAAAAAAACACATACCAACATATCATTTAATTGTATTGGTCATGACAAAAACTCGAGCAAGCTCATTTTATAGACTGGAGCCAACACTCCAAAGATATGTACTTGTTGGCCACCCAGACAGATGCATTTCAAGGGAAAGGGAAGTTCAGAATTGGTAGTTATTCTAGGTATAAAGTGAACCTATTTGAATTTTCTTTTAAATAAATAAATGTAATGCTATTCGTAAGATAACATTGTAGGAATAAAATACATAGAAGTCTTAAACATACATCCAGAGTCTTTTGCAATGAATAAAAATTGTATGACGGGGATTTTCAAAATAAGGTGGGTTATTTAGAGATCAGATGGTGGAGCACTCCACCACAACATGATGGAGTATCCTCTCTACCAAACTCGCACTCTGCCCACTCTACTAAGAGTTGGGTAAACTGCCATGTTTCTTCTGCCAGAAATCCTGGTAGAAACCTTTGACCAATGGCCAAATAACATTAGACTGTCTATCAAAGTACATCAGATTATCTGCCCTATTTAGGGTGGACCACCCGGCATACTTTTTTCTTGTTCAAGGTGGCATGGAAAGCCCGGTGGCTCCAAACAGGAAACTAAAACAATTAGCCCTACATGCTGGAAGAAAACTCCCAGCACGTAAGGGATATTTAGGCCCTAATTACGATGTCGGTCGGAGTTGCTTCCGACCGACACCATCTCGGTGTGGGAACCGACCGACCGTAGGTTGGCGGTTCCGAACACCGTATTACAATGCGACTGCACATGGTGCGATTGCAAACTCCGATTCCCTAAGGGAGCTTGTGCGGCAGTCAGAAACCAGCTGCAGCACAAGCTCCCATAGAGAAATGCGAGTTTCTCTAAATCCCTGCACCGTGTGGCAGGCACCTCAACTGGAGGCTGCAGAGGCAAGTGGGCCCTGCTAGGGGCCCCCAAAGTCGCTTTCCGACAGGCTTTTTATGTCGTAAAGCCCAAAATAAAAAGCCCGTCAGAAACTGACATCATAATCCCGACGGCGGAAACGCCATCCGTAGGGGATTATGTGCGGCCTTCGACTGGCTGACCGGCTCCTAGAGCCAGTCGGAAGCCAGTCGGTTCGACCGGCCAGTTTAAACTCCGACTGCCTACATTGTAATTAGGCAGTCGGACTTTAAACCGTGGATGTCGCTCGGAAAGCCTCCGACGTATGATCAGAGGCTTTCTGACCGACATCCTAATCAGCCCCTTAGTTTTTTAGGAGTTTGTTTTTGAAAAATCACAAATTTTGATGAGTATGTGCATTAAATTTGGAAGCCACCTAGCAAACTTTCATTTCCTCCAACAGAGTTGCTGTTGTGATGGCTCTACTGAAGACATAGAGATCTCCTTGGAGGAAACCTCTAAATATGATGGTTGTCTTTATTAAAGATCACAGAATAAATCCATCTGCTGCCGTGGCAGACTAATGAATCAGCCATCAAAATCTAAATAAGGCCCAGAGTTTCTAGAAGCTATTGCACCCAGTAGTCATATCTTAAGTCTGTCAATTCCAAGAATTCTCTTTAAGTGTGGTTAAGGTTTTAGATAACTCCCTGATTAATGAAGTGTAAATAGAAAACAATCACATCCAGCAAGCCTTAAAGGGGTAATCCCACCATGCCTACAAATATAAAACAATAAAATATAGAATAGAGGAAGAATACCGAGGAACAGAGAGCAATCCATCGTCAGATGAACTAACTATGTCACAAAAAGAAACTAATTTAAAATCTGTTTTAGACCGCCTTATAAGTCCTTCTTCATTTTAAGGCAGCCTAGTCTACCACAAAATGTCAATTGATGGTTACTCCTCTGAAAGAACCTTTCATCAAATCAAAAAGCAGTATATATATGAAATCTACAGGTTAGTTGCAGAGTGGATCTATGATGTGTAACCACAGGTAATTTAAGCCAAATCATATTCAAATAAATTACTAAATAGCCTAATGATAAGTGTATCTAATGGATATACGCAGTTATTTTTTTTTTTTTATTGAGGTTCTTCTGTAGACAGTAAAACATGGCAAAAACAAAAAAAAGAGCAAACTGTGTTTGTCCTGTGATGAATTAAATGATAAACAGGGATAATGAGAAAAAATTTAGCTTGTAAAAGAGGCCTGGCTATAAAAACAGTCATATAGTTCTTCACCCGCCAGGCTTCTGCAGTCGACAGCTAATAATTTCAGAAAACAGGCAAAAGCACGCATTGTGAAATGTGATTGAACAAAGTGATAGATTACATCCTACTTTACAGAGCAACTATAAATAAAATTAAGCATGGCCATGGGACTATAATTGTCTATGGGAAAAGCAACCTGAATACCTCAATTTCACCAACTACAATCAAACATAAAACTGACAAAAAAGAATTGGAAGTAAGAATCAAATTATAATATTCCAAAAGATTAGCGGGTTTAAGTGGGAAATGTAAAACCGGATGCAGTCCTACTTAATAGTTTCAAAAACGAAATCCACTCATCTCCAATGTTGAATCAATTGACATCTTTGCAAACTGGAAAAACATTAATCTTCACTTTGAGATTTTATTCTTCTAAAGGAGTGAGCAAACCTTCCATAACAAATACAATTAAGCAAAATTACTTCACAAAAAACATTTTCTTACCAGGACTAGAAATACTCAGGTAAAACATAATTTCATAATTTCTAATTATGTAAGCATACATTTAGATCTAAAATTCATAGTCCTCATTTCCCTTACAACCGGGTATCGAGGAACTGACAATGTCATATTTAAATTCTGAAGTTTCCTAAAAACTTTTAAACATAAACTCTATATATAAATCAGAATGAATTTACATAACATAAATGATGGAAATATTTGAACCCGTGGTCATTGTTATTAACTAATGTACCTTATAGCACAAAATGGATAGGTAATACTACTCTTGAGGTTAAAATAAACTACAATATCATCTATAACATATTACCTGAATATAAAGTAGAAAAAACAAGTCATGACCTACTCACCACATAATGATTAAGATACATGACTAGTGTTCAAAGATTAGAATTTATGGAAAACAAAAAAACGAACACCCTACTATTGACATGTTTTTCTTAATCATGAAAACGTGAAAAAAGCTGTAGTTAAAACTAATAGTTAAGAACTAACCAAAATAGGTCTCTCATTACTCAATTTATTGTTGTGATAAAGGCTTTCAGTTTTCCTTTGGTACTGATTTTTACAGATAAATACAGACAGAAAACCATCTTTATCCTGTCTGTATTTATTTTTAAATATGGATAAGTATAGAAAATAGGTCTCACTTTGGTCCATGGTAAATCATAAGTTCTAGGTCAATACAGCATTTTAAGCTGTTATACAATGAAAATTGTTTCAGATAACTGTATTGTACTGTAAAGGTCTAAAATCATTGAACATTCAAACATGAGGAAAACTTGGTTAAAGGGATGTGGAAATATACCCATTGGTGCTTCAATTTGTACACTAAGCACCAAATGAATATGGATAAATACAGACAGAATGTAAAAAAAAAAAAAAAACAATTCCATAAAACCAGGATCCCTAGTTATAAGCCAAAAAATAAAATAGCTAGGCCTTGTGAGGAACACCAATTCCTGCAGTCCATTTGCATCGAAACTCGAGTCAAATAATGAAGGGAAAAAGAAGCGTGAAAAGGATAGATATTATCATGCTCTAAAATCACCCTTCAATCTGCACAAATCTTTCTGATCAAGGGAAGGGGTGAGGGGAGTTTAGAAAATTGGCATTTTCCATTTTAGTTCCAATTTAAATCTTTGCTCTTCAGTGCAGAAAGCAATTACAAAAAACCTGTCATGAGAGTAGACCTTTACACAAAGAGGTGCCTATGCTTGCTTTGGTGTAAATCTGACCAGTAGTTTTCAAGAAAGGAGCATTTAAAAACTGCTTTGGGTAGGGCTTGGAAGGGGATTAGAGTTAGAGTTATCTGGACTATTAGAATGTGGACTGCCTCAAATCCATGTTCAAGGACTCACCCTAGAATAAATGAAATAAATAAAAAAGTCCAACACCAGACACAATGAAAGGGAACCCAACACAGGTCCATGAGTTTGAAGGCATTGTTTTGATCACTGAGTTGGCAGATTTGGCACATGCAAAATGGCATCCATAGTCCACAGCCTTGGTAGCAGGACTGTGGACATTAAAACCTGTGGACCATTGTTGGGTCCCCTTAAATCTTTGGGTTTAGAACCTACACCTCACCCTATGGGCATCAAACATAGATGGATGTGCTTGCTTGTTATCAAGTACATGGATTAAAGTGGCCATATTTAGGTGTTAAGTCTTTGGCATTGAAAAATTGTCGATGGACTAGTGACACGTGAGTACCATTAAAAAATGTAAAAAGTGCAATTTCTATTCATAGAAATGTACACTTAGGTGTGCAGTGCCATCAGAGACAGTTTTAAATGACAGGGACAACATGGTGAACGCAACGTTTTTTTAATGCACAGAGTCAGTGGTCTTTATCAGTAGACCGTAGAATTGAATCCAAGGATCGCGGGAGCTCCTTTGTAGTCCATAGACCTCCAGTCTTGTCCATAAACCATTTCACATTTTAAAGTGCACACTGAGCTTCTCATTGAATGAGAGCTCATGTATTGTTCCATTCCTATTACAAACTGATTTTACCTGTCAACCAGAGGTTCATCCTTCATTTTGTGAAGAGTAGTAGACCTGAGCAGGTGATACTGTTCTTCACAGCTGTACAGGAGATCCTTTGCTGCTCCACAGGAGAAGAAAGAAGAAGTCCAGTGACTAAGGGAAAGTGGGGAGGTAGAGTAAGATTCAAATGTGTGGGAGGTTTGGTGCATCCAGAATGGAAAAGAATGTTGGTGCACATCAGGTCACATATAAGGTATGTGACCAAATGTTCAGCATGGAGACCAAAGAACACTACTCCTTCAGAAAATGTCCCTTGCATCGACAATTCCTGTCAAAAGAGTATAAAAGGGTTGAAAGAAATTGGTTTCTTGGTTGAGTGGGATGTTGACCCTGCTCAAGCAACAGCCACAATCCCTGTCAGGGTGAACCACAAAAGCCAATAAACTAACCTGTGCTTAACTCTCTGACAACTTGCCACAAAAGCAGTCAGGCTTAACTTAAAGGCAATGTGTAAAGTATTATGAAAGACACAAGCAGTAATAAAGTGAATGCGCAGCACAAGACAAATCCAGCACCAATTTAGAAAAATAGAGTAAATTATAATAAATTATTTGACACCAAAATGACAAAAATCCATTCAGTAGAACCTGAGTTATGAATTTGTAAAGTTTAAAGTAAAAACTAGCATCTAAAAAATTAAATCCCCAACCGCGGACATCCAGTCACATGAGACCGGGTCAAAGTCGAAAAATATGGCTGACCACAATAGATTGCAAGTCAAATACAAAGAGTGGATTGGGCTGTGGTCGGTGCTTACCAGTTCTGAGACGGTAAAGTTCAACTGGACAAGGCTGCAGGCGGTGTCCAAAGAGGAGGCGTCATCATTGGGGAGGCGCTGGATGAAGTTGCGCTGAAGATGTTTTCATTCAGATTAAGAGCCTAATTACAAGTTCGGCAGTCCATTGGACTGCTGAACAAGTGGTGGCAGTCCCTGGACTGCCAGATTAGTGGTCCACCCATCGTATTATGAATACAGTGCTGGGACTGCCACAGGACCACCGCAACTGCCGGTGATCATGGATCCAGCGGTGGTGGCACAGCGGTCAGAGACCCTAATATGCTGGTGGTGCTGCTGTGGCATCGCCAAGCATTCAGTGGCTGTTGGGAGGAATCAATAAACTGCCAACTAACTCAGTCATTTGACCCAGGAGCAGGCATCAATTAGTTAGGGCAGCAAAATGCCAACACTCTAAAAGTGACATTTTCAAAATTGTAACTTAAAATCCAATATCACCATAAAATAAGGTTTTAAATTACAATTTGTCAGACACCAAACACGAAACCTTTACGTGTTCCCAATCAAAAGTTAACACTTATTAAATGTAATAAGGCAACCCAATGTTATCATGTGGGAAAGGTAGGTCTCACAGTTATGAAAAACGAATTTAGGAGTTTTTCACCACCAGGACATGTAAAATCTAAGGTACATGTCCAATCTTTTAATGACAATGCACCCTGCTCTATTGGCTACCTAGGGCCTACCTTAAAGGTGACTTATATGTCATAAAATTGGAGTTTAAGCCTTATCAATGGGGTCATTTTGCCAAGTCGAATTGGCAGTTTAAAATTGCATTCAGTCTGCAATGGCAGACCTTGGGAATGCTTTAAGGGGCTACTTAAATGGATGGAACAACAGGTGCTACAGGCCCACTAGTAGCATTTACTTTTTACAGGCCCTGGGTATATGGTATACCACTTTACTAGGGACGTATGAGTAAATTAAATATTCCAATTAAGTGTAAGCTACTTTTACTATGCCTTAGTACTGGTTAGCAGTGATAAATTGCATAGAGTTGTACTGACCAACAAAAACGAATTCAGCAAAGATAGGAGTGTGAAGGCAAAAGGTTTGAGGGTGACCCTGCAAAAGGGCCAAGTATAACAGGGGTTGTGCAGAAATAAAAGATACTGCATGACAGGAATCAGACACCTCAGAATGTTACACAAGGGGTGCAGCAGGGTGCAGAAGAAATAAATCCACACATATGCATCTTTGCACTATATTGTATGAAGTGAAAACAAACATTTTGTGTGGGGAGAAAAATCCCAGGATTGGGAATGAGGTACTGAAGGAACATAAAGAAATAGCTTATATTTGTGAGCACCTAGGCCTTGCAAGACCACCCAAAGTGCATTGGCAGTGAGGGCAGAGGTTGGTTTCCCATGGTGGGTTGAAGGCTGTGTGCAGCAAGAGTTGGGTACCTGCAGCAGATTATTTCTAGGGCCTAGCTGAAGCCAATCCCTGCTGTGCACTTTGAAAATCCACCTGCAGAGGGGGGGGGACAGCCCCCTAGCAGGTGGATAATTTTTTTCAAGTAGGTGACTTTGCTTGATTTGGTGCAAATCAGTTCAGGAGTTTTCTAGAAATTAGCTTTACAGAAATTTTTTGTTGTGAGCATAAAAAAACGTTAAAAAGTTAGAGATATCTTTTACCGTTAGCCCGAGTTTGAGGACGATTGTTATACTAAATTTAGAAAATAAGCGCATCTGATTAGAGGAGGAATCTTTTCCAGGGCCGGACTGTCTACCGGGCGTTTTGGTGTGCTGCCAAGCTGGGGGCTGATTTCGTTGATGGGGACCTGCGTGTGCTTAAAACCATTCGTTTTGCGTTGTGTATTTAGAAGCACACGCAGGTCCCCATCAACGAAATCAGCCCCCACCGCAGTGCAATCAGCCCCCAGTTTGGCAGCACACCAAAACGCCCGGTAGCCAGTCCGGCCCTGATCTTTTCCTTCCATTATCTATTTTGGGTCTGCAAATTTAAGACCAGGTAATTGGACCTGAAGGTCTGTGATTGGCTTTTCATTTTCTACTGCATTTTCTACAAATCCCCTAAATAACAAAAATTGTTCCACCCCTTCGAATTTCGACACATCTCGTACTGTTTTGCTGTTGCTAACCATGTACATGTTGTGTATTCATAAAGGTGGCTTATCCAAGTTTATTTGCAGCCGTAAAAACATGGTATGGATTGTGCCAGTCTGCAAGTTAGCAGGAATGTGAGTCTGTCCTAAGAGTACAGTGATGGGTTGGAGGAGGAGTATATTTTGACACAGTGGCTGCGATACTGCACAGACGGTCGTGAAGGCCTGGCACATTTGTTCAAAACTGGCAACAATAACGCATGTTTCTCTTCCTGTGCTTTTGTAATTCACCTGTAAGTAATTCTTCATAACTTTTCAATGGTTAAACATTTACAAAGCTTAAGTGAAAACATACCCATTATTTTGTATTGGCTATGCATGGTTCTTTGGTGCATTTTTATTTCCCAGCTAAGCGTGCTTCCAAAAGTAAGGCACACTCTTCATATCTTTGGGAAAGTAGCCATGTGTTTGTGCCTAGACCTTCTTTCATCTCCAAACACCTCGGCATGTTAGCATCTGAGATGAAATCAGGAAACTTCAGACAGCCTTACAACACGTACATGCCAAACATACATGAAAAATAGTCATCACTTTTGTCATTTGGGATATGATGTTGTGCTGCAACAAAATGAGTTGCATATGGCTTTGGCCACATAATTCGTACCAGGCACGCCTGAAATATATGGGCCAGTTTATAACAATGTCTAATTTCTCCAAGTCTTATCATGTTTCCAATATTGTTGGGAAAGAATTTATGTTTATACATTGAGGCATGCTGTCATTGTGTTTTGTAGTCAAGTGAACTGTTTTACTGTGAACACGGACGAATGTTTTTATATGTGCACCTTCTAGAGGTCAACAATTAATTCTTTCTTGCAGGACTTTAGCCACCGGTTAATGGTGTGCTAATGGGGAAATGTATTATTGTGATTTGTTAAAAAGCAAAGGAACCAAATTGGGGCCAGGTTTTTTTTTTTAAATAGAAAAAGATAAATGTATTAAACCAGTCGACCATAAGAAAGTAATCAATGTGATATGTAAATTAAACTATTTAAGTGGTTTGATAAATATTATATGACACTCCCCCAGAAATGTACTGGTCGATATATTTGTATTGAGTGGTTATGTCCATTTTAAGTCTTTTTATATATACAAATTAAACATTGGTGAAAATCACGTATTGCACTATGCACTTTGGTGTTCATGCTGCGTTGTTACATTTTCATGACTGGACAGAAGAAATGGGAAATCTTGAAAAAAATATTTAGCTGGGTTTTATCTGGAAATCGTCTTTACACAAATGCTGCAAATGTTGTGTAAGAGTGTGCCCTAAACACGGAGGAAAATTGCTGCTTTCCTCTCTGGTAGCTCTGCAAACTACCCTCCAGGTTCGATGAAGCAAAAGTTAGTATTTCCAATTATTACGCCTGTGGGCCCTTCCCTGTGGGTGCTATGAAAAGGTGTATTGCACGAATTAAATAGCAGAGTTCCGTGTTCCATGTGTAGTACATAAAGTGCCTAGATACGCGCTACATGCTAGATGCCAGGCACTGTGAAAAATATTGAAGGGCGTACTTTGCATAATGATTGCATAGGAAATACCCTATGCACAGTTCAGACAGTTAGAAGAGAACATTAGGAATGGAACACTCGTCGAGTTAGCAGTATAAAACCACTCCGCGAGCCTGCTAGAAGTCGTGCTTTGCTTTGTCACACTTGTGGTGACAGAACAAGTGCTGCAGTCCACGAGGGATACTTTAACTTAGAGACCCTGGTTACCCCTGGTACCATACTCTAGAGACTTATAAGGAAGCTAACTTACACCAATTTTCGGTGAGACAATTAGACAATAATCTTTTAAAGGGTCAGTGCACTGGCACTGAGGCCTATTTGGCAGGATTCAGTGCACGTACAGAGTCATAAAACCAGCAGCATCAGTCCAAAAACTTGGGGAAATCGTGCAAAAACAGGAATTTCTTTATACCAAGTACCTCAAGCCTCATAAATTAGGTGCCTGCTGCATGCATAAACTTTAGAGATCTACTAAGTATCCTAAGCACTTCCAGCTAGCTGGAAATGGAAACCTACACCAGGCAAGCAGCTGCATCTGGTTTCAAAGGACCTTTTCCAAAGACACATCTTCCAGGAGCTGTTTGCCTAAAAATCAAAACAGACCATCTACTGCATACTCTAGCATCAATATTTATTCATGCCATATTAAGAAACCAGCTTCTCTAATTCTAGACTACAGGCCTAATTTACGAGTTTGGTGGTCCCCCCACAGAGCGCCATGCCAGTGCTCCGCAGGAGCCCGCCGGATTCTGACTGGAATCCAAGTCAGGCATACGGTGCTGCAGCAGTCCCATGGCAGTGCCTTTCTAAGGCTCAGAGGAGAGCCTTAGAAAGTCAACGCCATGGGACTGCGGCAGCACTTTCATACATGGGAAGAAATGCACTATGTTGTGCATTTCTTCCCTTGAAGGAACTTGAGGGTGCAATACCAGGGGGGCACACCATGTACACCCCTGCATGCACCCCTAGGCCCAGAGGCCCCCTGAGTGCCTCTCCACCCCCCTTTCCTTGGCAGGCTCACCGCCATGCAAAGGCTGGAGAAAAGGCAACTTGTAATATGCTTGCTGGTTACTCTGCGGCACTGCCAGCATATTACTCTGCCTGACAGCTGTGCCACTGCTGTGGGAACATGGATCCCCGGCGGTTGCAGCAGTCCTGTGGCAATTCAACCTCCACACTCATAATGCGGCGCAAGGTGCCACAGTGTGGTGGTGGCAGGAATGCCACCATGAGAAAGGCGGTCTGATGGACCGCTGAACTCGTAATCAGGCCCTAAGGCACTGGAGAAGGCACACAAGCAATAATTAGGAGAAACTATTCCACTGTGTCTTTGCAGTCAGAGTGGAATTCTTATCTTCCAGTTCCAAATCTTTATCTAGTATTGAAGTCATAACCTACCATATGCTTAGTAGGGGTAGCCAGTGGGATCTACAAAAGAAAGACTTCATGAGCTCCTGCACTCTGTTCTTATGTTTTTCATACAGTATGAGATAGTTCATGTTCTTATAAATTGATACGTGGCAACCAAATCTAGGAGGGTCCATGGTAGTTCCAGCAAAATGAAATTTGCAATTGTGAGATGGTCTCTCCAAAGCCTTCACATTCCCCTGCCTCCTCAATTAGCTACAAGACTAAAAGTATCCAAAAAGCCATTTCACATCTCCCTGTGAAACTAATAGACAGAAACTCTGACAATGACCCATAGTGGTGTATTCTCTAAAGCAAACAAACATAAGGCCAGTCAACAAGTTTCAACAGATTTCTGGCAGAAGAAAGGTGACCCCCTTACCACTAACCAGCCTTTTATTGATTTTTATCCAAGGATGTCTTTGAAGTCAGAGCAGACAGAGCTAATAATAAGGATGTTACTAGAAACCAGCTGGAAATATCTGCAGCCAAGGTGATTCAATTATCCCTGCAATTCATCTCTGGCTTAGAAAAATATGAAATGCTCCAAATCACTTTTCTTGAAACTGCAAAAAACATTTAAAATCTGATTTTTGATCTATCAAAGTTACCGATATTCTAAAGATATCATAAGAAAAATATGAACTCTTCAAACTCATATATTTGAAAACTGAAAAAATATTGAAAATCTGCCTTTTGATTGTGTGTTTTAGGCAAGTATCCCTATATGTTAAAACTTCTTCTTAGTCACGACACAGTTAGAGTGCCTGCCTCAGTTAGGGTCATGATGGATACTGCCTCCAATCCTGACCTTTACACCTAAAAACCATTGATTTCAGGTGTGTTAGTCTAATTAGTTCAATGAAAGCAAAACCAGAACACAGTAACCAGAATGTATTAGGTTATCATAACTCGAAACAGTGTCCTTAATGATCCGGAGTGAACTGTCACCCTAACCCAAATTGTGGTATACATTTAGACATTATTTACATGCTGTCTTATGGGAGAGACGTTTGCATGGTATGACACACGAGGTTACAGAAACATTGCTTTGATTAGATCATTGTAAACATATAACACAATTTCATAAATGGGACGGATGTGTAATAAGCCTGGACGTAAATTAAATTAGGGGTAATTTACCGAGCTTTCATGGGTGGTGGAAAATGTGCATGCAAACATCACTTGTGACACATCGTTCCCTTCACATGACTCAATGTTCATAATTCATAGCTACACTTAAAGTCCCAATGATGGCTCATTTGAAGATTCAAGCCCAGTCAGGGCTCAAGGAGGTCAGGTACATTCTTTAAAATGTCCACCCTCTGTAACTCAGTGTTCACGGATTACAAGACTTGGTAGTGATATGGCAGGCCAAAAGTAAGGACTCCAGAGACCTGGTTTCCATGTACTGTTCTGCCATGTCGCAAAGTGCCTGGAACAAGGGTCGACAGGCCCGGGAGGCCTCCCCTGCTTGCCCGCATGAAAGACCTGTGACCAGGCCCTGGGTCAGGGCTTTAGTTGGCCCAGGGTGGTGGAATCCACCTGCCATTTGCTCCATTACCCTGCTTGCTGTGTCTCAATGGACAAGGACCTGCAGGCCCACGGAGGTCTTCCTTATTTGTCTAGGTTCTGAAGCTCTGATCTGACCCTAGTTAGAGCTCTGGCTGGCCTGTGGTGGAAGCCCCAAGCCCTGGGCTCTTTTCTCCAGTCCGCCGTGTTGCAAAGAGCCTGGGGCAGGATTCTGCAGGCACCAGGAGGTCTCCCCTGCTTTTCTGAGTTCAGAAGCTGTAATTGGGCCCCGGGTCAGAGCTCCAGCTGGCCCTGGGGTGAAAACCCCCCTGGCGCTGGGCTCCCTTCTCCAACCTGACTCCGTCCTTCAGTCCTGCAGGCCCCAGGAGAGCTCCCCATCCATCACGGGCATGAAAAAATACAACTGAGCTCTGGGTCTAACCACCCCACAGCACCTTGCTTGATAGCTAGCTCGCGATCCAAGAACCCGACCCTCAGAGTCCCTGATCCCCTTCAAGACTGAATGGAATCCTTTTTCATAAGACACAGTACAACCAAATGGAATGAGGGGTCATTTTACTCTTTGAGCCCAGCCAGGGCTCCAGGAGGTCTGGTGCATTTTCGCTGAAGACCCCCTCTGTCACTTGGTGTGCATGGATTACAAGAAAGGGGGGTATCCCTGCTATGGATTAGCAGGGACAGGTTACTCAGGACCCACTTGTCATCTGGTCGTTCTCATGCAGGTGCCGCCAGGGCCCAGGCAGGGACCGTGGGGTCTAAGTCTGCAGCTACCTTCCAGCTCCATCCTACAGGCCTTTCAGCCGAGCCTTGCTTCCCGGTGGGCAGGAAGGGATGTGAAGATGACATCCCCTTGCAGGGCAGCCTGTTTGGGGACAGCACTGTAATCTGGTCGTGATGGCCAGGCTGACTTGGAAGTCCCAATAAAGGTACAGTTACCTCTTCAAGCCCAGTCAGGACTCCAGGAGATCAGATGCGTTCGTTTCGATGGCCTCCTCTTTCACTCAGTTTGTACGGGTTAGAAAGGCAGGTAGGCTTCCTCTGGATTATTAGGGACAAGGTATGAGTGACCCCATTATCCTGCAGTCTTTCTCTCCGGGCACCATGAGGGCCTGGGCTGGGGCTGGCTCACCCCAGGGGCCCCAGAGGCCTGAGTCTGTGGCTGCCTTCCAGACTTCTCTGAGGGGCCTTTGCTCTGAGCTTTGCTTCAGGGAGAACTGGCAGGGATGTGCAGCTGACATCTCCATGCAGGGCAGCCTGTTTGGAGATGGTTTAGCCCGCACTGTACCATGTTTGATTTTGCACACTTATCCCATTTAGGGACAGACTGCTTGGCCAGGCTCAGTTGTTGTTTAAAGCAAAGAACTTTCACCTTGCATGGACTGTCTGACTTGAAGGTACGCCTTTTGTGGAGGCCACTCATCAGATCGAAGGCCAAACAGACATTCAGATACTGAAGTGGGCTCACCAGAGTGGATGGTATTGGGTGGCACTAGTCTCAGATGCCACCTGATGGTCCAAGCCCTGTGCACCTGTTCATTGCCCTTCTCTACCCATGTATTTCTGCAGCATCGACCATTCCATGGAGTGGCCCTGGCTGTCTGGGACACAGCACCCCTATGTCTTGCTCAGGCTACACCTTGGCCCTTCCTCTCCATTCTATATTCACAGAGCAGGCTGGTCCCACTGGTGCCCGTGTGAGTGTCCTCTCCCCACAGACCCCTACAGGCCAGTATGGGTGTCCAACCAGGCTCCTGAGGGTGTGAAGGTCAGTCCAGTACGGGTGCGTGGTTCATCCTCCTGTCCAGCAAGCATGGTTACCTGGTTGATCCTGCCAGTAGAATATGCATGTCTCAAGAATAATCATGAAAAGTGTTATGGGGCAGCCCTGTATTCCTGGGAGCCTGGGCAGATCAATAAATACAATGGACCCCTCGGAGGAAGTATAAGCCTATACTTCCTTAGCTAATTGGATATGAACATCAAATACTTTGAGAAAATACAGTTAAGTATTTTCAATGTATGATTTTGTCTTTAATAGGAAAACACATTGCGTTGTAACTAAGGTGCTGCAAGAAAACAATGTAGTGAAAGTGAATCTTATTGGCCTCAAAGATTAAGCCATTCACTTGTAAGTATTCACTGCAAGTACAGTGAAACTGCAAATGGCTCATTAAATCAATTATAGTTCCATTGATTGCTCTATTTGTTACTTGAATAACTGGTCCTCTAGAGCTAATATATATACGAGCGCTGACATCCCGGAATGCATATATTTTTCAGAGCAATACCAATCGGGCCTGCCTGGACGCTTTGGTGATTTAGAGAACCTTAGGCCGATTGAATATCCCAGTGACTGCAACAATATATTTGAATGCCTGCCCTATCAACTTTCAATGGTACTTTCTGTGCCTACCATGTTTGACAAGGCAGCTAGGGGTAATGTTGATTGAGGGTACGATTCCCGAGAGGGAGCCTGAGAAAAGGCTACCAAATCCAAGGAAGGCAGCAAGCTTGAAATTACCCACTCCCGACTCAGGGATGTAGTGATGAAAAATAACAATTCAGGACTCTTTCGATGTCCTGTAATTGGAATGAGTACACTTTAAATCCTTTAATGAGAATCCATTGGAGGACAAGCCTGGTGCCAGCAGTGGTGGTAATTCCAGCTCCAATAGTGAATATTAAGGTTGATGCAGTTAAACAGCTCACAGTAGGATCTTGGGATTGAGCTGGTGGTCCACCATGAGGCGAGCTACCGCCTGTCCCAGCCCTTGCCTCTTAGCACCTCATTGATGCTCTTGACTGTATGTCCTCTGTATCTGAACCATTTAGTTTGAGAAAATTAGAGTGTTTGAAGCAGGCCAGTTGCCTTCAGCTACGAATAATGACATAGGACTCCGGTTCTATTTTTTTTGTTTTTGGAACTGGGGCCATGATTAGGAGGGATAGCCGGGGACATTCATATTGTGCTGCTAGTGGTGAAATTCTTGGACTGGCACAAGACAAATTAAAGTTAAAGTATTTGCCAAGAATATTTTAATTAATCAAGAAAGAAAGTTGAAGGTTCAAAGACGATTAGATGCCGTCATAATTCTGACCATAAACGATGTAGACTAGTGATCCCACAACGTTGTTCCTATGACCCACCGAGCAGCTTAAAGGAAACCAAAGTCTTCAGGTTCTGGGGGAGTATGGTTGCCAAGCTGAAACTGACAGAAGGGCACCAGCATAAGTGCAGTATGTGGCTTCATTTGACTCAGCACAGGAAAACTCACCCCAATGCAGAAAGGATGACAGATTGATCGCTCTTTCTCAGTTCTGTGGGTGGTGGATCATGGCCGTTCTTAGTTGGTGGAGTGATTTGTCTCATTAATTCTGATAACAAACAAGACTCCTCCATGCTCACAAGGTATGTGACCCTCCCAGTGGTCGACATTTAACTTCTTAGAGGGACAAGTGCATTCAACCACATGAGATTGAGCAATAACAGGTCTGTGATGCCCTTAGATGTCTGGTGCTGCACACCGCTTCACTGAATCGATCAGCGTGTCTACCCTTTGCTGACAGGTGCACCTAAGACATGATGAGTAAGAGGGGCGCTGTGGTGCAAACAAAAGCTCGGGCGAGAGCCCATGTGGAGCTGCTGCAGGTGCAGATCTTGGTGGTAGTAGCAAACAGTCATATGAGATCTTGGGAGGCCAAAGTGGAGAGTGTTCTATTTGGACAGCAGTTGAACATGTGTCAGTTGGTCTTAAGAGAACAGCGATCGTCATTGAGAAAGGATGGCCGAGGATCTCCGTTGTCCTCAGCTGATCAAAGGGAAGTCGGCCCAGATCATTAAGTCCAGATTGACAGAGACAAGCACCTTTGCAGCATCTAGTGCAGTAATGTGCATAATGCCATAGAAGCCGGCGGAAGACCTGGGGAGAGTTCTCTTTTCTTTGTTGAAGGGCACAATGCCCTGGAATGGCCCGAGCCTTGGAAGGAATTGCGATTCTGGCAGGGACCAGTGACCTCTCACTGATCCTTGAAAATCCAGGGGAGGTAGTGTAAATCTTGCACAGGGCCATATCCATATCTGCAGCAGGTCCCCAAGGTTAACAGCCACTGGCATGTTGGAACAATAAAGGCAAGGTAAGTCAGCATTTCAGCTCCATAAGTTTGGGATGTGGTTTGGTTCTAAGAGCTAGGTCAGTCAGGCTGGAATACAAGCTAGGGCTGAGTGCATGCAGAATCTGAATGAGGTGCTACACAAACAAATGATGGACGGAATGTTGAATAAATCGTGCATTCGCCCTCAGTCAAGAGATCTGGGTTAAATCCATTGTTCTTTTGCTCACCTTGCCACCCCAGTTTAGACCAGCCATATGCAAATCAGTATTGACCCTGTTCCTCATGGGAACATGGGAACAGTCCAGCCGAAACTGTCAACCCAGATCCTCTCTGGACCGAAAACATCATCCTGGGACCGGTTTCGGGTATTACCACTCATCAGCCAGGCTAGCTTGAATTCAATTGCACAGTGAGCAAGGGACCCATATCTGGGCATACCCATCCCGCTTAGGGAGAAAAGTGCTATGCAAATAAATAATGGTGAATAAGGTGTCACTCTCTGGGGCAGCGGAGACTCTAGATGTGAGCCAGATCCTTCCTGTGGATTGCTCCAGTTGTGGTGGTTGCCTATCCCTAGGTAATGGGCCCGGCATTCTGCCTCAGCCGGTGCCTAGCAGCAGACTTAGAACTGGTGTGAACCAGGGGAATCTGACTGTTTAATTAAAACAAAGCATTGGAAATGTTCATGGTAGGTGTTGACGCAATGTGATTTCTGCCAAGTGCCTGAATGTCAAAGTGAAATAATTCAATGAAGTGCTTGTAAACAGTAGAAGTAACTATGACTCTCTTGAAGTAGCCAAATGCCTCATCATCTAACTAGTGGCATGCATGACTTGATAAAAGAGATTCACCTGTCCCTGCCTACCATCTAGCAAAATCGCAGCCAAGGGATAAATGAGGAAAGAGAACCCTTTTGAGCTTTACTCTAGTCTAGTGCTGTGAATAGACCTGAGAGGTGTAGGATAAGTGGGAGGTCCTTTTTTTCACTTGCTAGGTGAAGTGGGGGAGCAAGCCCCAGGGGGCTCTCGCTTATGGATCCAAGTGTCCTGCGCCCACTGGGCAGGATCTGCTCTGGGGACAGTGGCAGGTAGGGAATTTGACTCGGTGGTACACCTGTCAAATGATAACACATGTGTCCTAGGCAGGCTCAGGGAGGACAGAAACCTTCTGCAGAGCAGAAGGGCAAAATCTCCCATGATCTTAATTTTAAATATGAATACAGATCGTGAAAGCGGGCCCTCACAAACTTTCTGACTTTGTGAGTTTCAAGGAGGAGTCGTCACATAAATTACCACAGGAATAACTGGCTTATGGCAGTCAAACATTCTTAGCAAAGTCGCTTTTTGATCCTCTTCCTATTATTGTGAAGTGAAGTTCACCAAGCAATGGATTGTTTGCCCACTAATCGAGAATGTGAGCTGGAATTAGACCACTGTGAGACAGGTTAGTTTTACTGTACTGATGTGATGTTGCAATAGTAATCCTGCTCAATACAGGAAGAACAGCAGGTTCAGACATGGTCCATGTGCTTGGCAGAGAAGCCAATGGGGCATAGCTACCATCTGTGGGATTATGACTTAATGTCTATAAGTCAAAATCCCCTCCTAAACCCTAGCAATACCGAAGAGTCATGGGGGCATATTATCTATAACGGCGTTACAATTATCGCCGGTTTAGCGGCAGAAAACTGCCGCTAAAGCGGCGATAATGGTATGCCCTGGAGAATTCCAATAGAAGCCCATGTTCACACCAGAACATGGACTTCTATTGGAATTTTCAAGGGCATATTATCAAGCCCATTATCGCCGCTTTAGCGGCAGTTTTCTGCCGCTAAACCGGCGATAATTGTAACGCCGTTCTTGATAATATGCCCCATGGAACCTCGGTTGGCCTGGGAAAGCAAGTTTCTTGGCTGGTGCGTAAAGCCACTCATTTAAGAACTGGAGCATGGGCAGAAGGGGGCGCCTCAATTGCCATTAATGCACTGCATGATCATGGGGCACCTGGTGCTAAATCATTTGTAGACAACCTGATTCTAGGTCAGGATTCCATATGTAGCAGAGCAGCTACCTCACTGTGATCTATTAACAGTCATCTTCTTAGCTAAGCATTTTTCTCCATCCGTGGGCATCCATGCTTCTCTGAGGAGACCTCTGCTACCAGGCCAAAGGGAGCGACGGGGTAGAGGCTCTAGGGAGGCTGCCTCCACCACACGTAGAGTGGCACAGGTGCCAACACCTTCCACCCTGCATCGCTGGGTGCAGGGATGGAGGCACGATCCCTCACAAGTCAGCAGAATGACCAGATGGCCGGAGCTGGTACCAGTAGAGTCACTTCAAGGCAAGAAGCTGGTGGTGGCTTTGGGAAGGAGAGTCCTGAGCTTTGGCCTCATTGCCAAGTCAGCCCTAGACATCTGGTCGCTGAGCTGGCGGACCAGATGACCAGTCGGTGTCTGGCTGACCAGGTTGGTGGCTGGATGACCAGATGACTGGCGGGCCAGCTGGTGCAGCTAACTCTGACTTGTGTCTCCCCCCAGGTTCTGTAGGCCCCTACAAAGTGGGGGCTTAATAGTCAAGGAAAATGGCTTACCAGGCATGTGGATGGGGGTTGGCTGGAGGCTTAGCCCTTCTTAGCTCCCCAGGCTCAGGCACAAGGAAGGTGGAAGGCACTGACTATGGGCACCCTTAGCTGATTGCGTGAGATGGCAGTCCCTACTGGCTGCAGACTTGGGAGAACTCTTGTGCCCCTCTGGGTTTGTGGAGCAAAGACAGGACACCTGGAAGCCCCCTCTCGTGAAGGCCCAACCACCAGGCAGACCTTGGGCAAGGTTGCGCCAGACCAGTGAGGAGTCTGGGGCTCCAGCAAGCTGAACAGCTCCCATAATTCCCCTTGAGAGGTGGGTGAAGCTGCAGCTTTCACCTTGGAGGGCCTATTCCCACAGACTAGGGCTACAGGCACCAGGCAGGGCCACCTTCCCTACCTGGGCCAGGGTGTCATTGAACCAGCAAGGAGCCTAGAGCTCCTGGAGGCTGAACAGCTCCCATAATCCCCTATGAGAGGTGGGTGAAGCGATGGCTTTCGTCTATGAGGCCCGGTCCCCAGAGGCCAGAGCTCCGGTCACCTTCCATACCTGGGCCAGGGTGGCATCGGACCGGGGAAGAGTAGGGGGGTCTTGACGGCTGAAAAGCTCCTGTAATCCCCTATGAGAGGCAGACAAAGCTACGGCTTTCTCCTGGGAGTCCTGGTCCCTGCAGACCAGGGCTCCAGGCACCGGGCAGGGACACCTTCCCAACCCAGGGCAGGGTGGCGTCATACAGGTATGAAGTCTGGAGCTCCTGTGAACTGAACAGCTCCCATAAACCCCCGTAGGAAGGCCAGTCTCCACAGACCTTTGGTGCCAGCCAGCAGGCAGATCCTCTTAGGCTGCTCAGGACAGGGGGGGTGCACCACCAGCAAGGGTTTGTCAGACTTCTAGATGTCCACCAGTTCGCTTTTCCGCTTCGCATTTGCAAAAACATCACCAGTGAAGTTTCATTCTAAAAGCTGATCCAGCCAATGGACAGGTATGGATGTGCCAACTCAGTGAACCACGTTACCAGCCAAGCCTTCCTAATGTGAATTAGGCTCAGGCCTGATATCTAACTGCGCAGTGCAGTCTTCACTTCTACAATGACCTAATAATCTTGCAGTTAGAAATATTTTACACCTCACACAGTAAAATCAGTGGCCTCACCTCTTGTAATATGAGTCATAGGGCAGTAGGGCTTTACTAATTGGGAAGTGTAGTGCCGTTTTAGGAAATACATACAATGGTTGGGATTGTTTAGGAAGACTCATGCCTCAACAGGGGTCAAGGGTAAAACCTAGGGATCCAGAAAGCAAAATAGCTGGGACACACAAGGCAAGGTGGAATTTCCTACAAAACCTGTTTCTCTGATACCTCACTCTCTCTCTCTTTAAGTTCCTCAGCCATCAATCACTCTCGTTCCCGATTCTGTCTGTCTGCCTGTCTGCACTTCGGCGAAATCCTGTCCGCTTCTAGCTCGGACAAGTCTTCGGTCAAATTGCATGAAGGAGAACTGAAGGGCACTCAAAGAGAAATTGCTGCTTGACCTAACTTCACCTGAACACAGTGGGTGTGCTCTCTTTAAGTGAAAAAACTGCTAGCTTTCAAATTTGTCAAAGTAGAAAAGTTTCAGTATTGAGAAATGGTCTAAATCATTCAACTTCAATAACTCAGTTGCCGCCAGTGGGTACAGTAAAAAAAAAAATAACATTTGCAAATGGTCAACGGGAAATTCTTTCAGGGTATTCAAGTGGCAGAGGTGAATCGCAGACTTGTGGGAAGTAAATTTTGCATTTTTTTTGCATCTGATTAAAACATATGGGGCTGGGAAACATTTCGCAGTACCGACCAATCCCGACCGCAGGCCTGTGCTGTACCTTCGACTAGATTCATGCATCCAGCCCTTCAGTCTTTTAAGACTGGAAGGTGAAAATACAATGTGATGCACAAATTGAAATCACATCACTAATGTTCATGTACTGGGGTCACATACTTTGTGGCGTCCTTGTCTTTTAGAATATAATGATGTCTTGTTAAAAATGAGTGTTGCGCAGGCAATTTGTAGATTTTTATTTCAGCAATATTTATCTCCACAAACCGACCATTTCCATCTAGTTTTTCCCACACATAAACAAGGCATGGTTTTCAAATGCTGACAACGTCAAACCTCTCAACAGGACAAACAACAGCCATGTAGGAAAAAAGAAACATGCTGATAACACGCCTTGACAACCTACAATATTAAATGGAGAAATGTTCCTATGCCTTACAGCGCTTTAGGTGTTTTAATAAGCATGCAGTGTGGGCTGGCATTTCTTTATTTGAAGAAATATGTCAAGCAAATTGCCAGCAAATGGAGGGTGAAATCAACAGAAGCCGTACGTTAAATGGCAGTACCACCTATACGCATTAGTTACAGCACTTCTTCCATAATGCCAGGAGCAAAATTCAATTGGCAATGTTTTACATTTCCTTCTGTCTAAAAATGTTTGAATCAAGGCTCAGTTCATATTCCTTGCAACAAACTTGCACAGGGGCTGCCTGTGGACAGTTCATTATTACCATCAGATCAATATAGCTCTGAGGTTTTAAAAGTTAATATACTGTAGCGGAGTTGTTTTTTAAAATATATTCAGTAAAAAAGTAGCACAGCCTCTCCGAAATATAAAAAGAACTTACTCTTCATGTAACGGCTGCTTCAACACTGATGCAGAGCTGTAGAACTGTTTAAGAGAAGTTACTATATTACCCAACTTACTGTTATTCAAAGTGTAAACCTCTGAAGGGTAAAGAGCTGAGTAAGAACGGCCACAATTCAAAACAGTGACCAGTGACCATAACAAAGAGACTAGGGGTGAACACAATGTTCTGCTCCACCGGTGGAGTTTGCGGAGTTTTGGCCACTCCACGTTATGCTCGTAATGCAGAGTACCGGCCAAACTCCACCAAACGCTGTGTGGTGAAGTTTTTTCTCATGCGCGGCTCGCCAACAGCAGGTTGGCGAGCGAGAATTGGCATCCCCTAGCATGATTTTCGGACACTAGGAGTGCACCCAGCAAGATTTTCTCAGTGAGAGTGGTTGCAGCGGTTGCGACCGTTCACGGTGAGAAATCTGTTGCTCGCGTAGAAAAACTACTGAAGTGTCAGCAAAGAAGCACCACCCTCTGGCAAGCAACGTGGTGCTGTTCCCGCTGATTTTACAGTGCAGAACAAGCTCCCAGAACATGTAGATGTTTCTACATTGTGGTTCAATCAGATTCACATTTAATACATGTGATTTTTCTCCTGTGTAGGATGAGACCAGATTACTGTTTTACTACTCTGAGAATCACTGATTTTTGCTGACAAGAAATCAGTCTCAGCCATTTTATTTCTGGTCAGCCAGTTCCAATATGGCTCTGTTTACTGACATCTTGTTAGAATAGAAAAATCCTACTTATGCATTATTTCATGTATGTTAGCATTTGCGGTGCCATTTTATATGTCGGCGCCATTTTGGGTCATAATCGAAACTTATCCTTCGTTATTTCTGAGAAGAGGCCTCAGTTAGGCTTCATTTCCCTGAGGCCGGAATTCACCTCACTAATGAATACACTGTCATTATAAGCGCATACCTTTCCCTTTAGATAGAAGCTTTCTCCCACTTGTCTAGTGGCGGACACGAGCAGAATGACCTTGACTGATAGATAGTGTGTGCCCGGCCCCAGAATCGAAACTTAATTTTTGTACTTCACTGTTTCACTGCATCTGTTTGGAAAATTCCATTGTGGGCGTGCCTTTGTTGGTTCTGAAATGTACATAATGTAACTTTATGCATGCTGATTCCAGTCCCTCTGCAGCACTCCTAAGCGACTGGGCAGACTGGGCTCCACTCTGAGTGTACCTGAATAAACAGATATTGGTTTGTATTCTCTACTGGCTGACTAACTCTTCATTTGGTATGGATGGCTGAGAGGTGGTCGTGAGTGACCCGGGTGACCATAATCAGGCCACTTACTTCAGTTGGCGCCCGAACAGGGACTCCTTCGGGTCAGTGACCCATCCCATTCCACGGACGGGGGATAGGTCGAGGCCATCGTCGGGTCGGACTGACAGTTCAGGGATCCCTGTATGAGGAGCATTGTTTGCTTGCAGCTGCCCCTTCCGTCCTGCCGGACGGTGCCTCGCCCAGCGGTCATCCCGACTGGAGTGCTAAATGGTGAAACCCTTGGATCTGACCGTTTGACAGTAGAGAATTAGTTTGTTTTGACCTGCGAATATCAGGTGAGTTTGCTTTGGTTCTTTGGGGATATGGTACCATTTTGGTTTGCATTTGGTATGGTCGGAACACCGTCTTTGAGATAAAAGCATTTGCAATTGCTTTGCCAGGCATAAATAGTGGGCTTGTTTTCTTTTGAAAATGCTTGGAGTTAGCAAATTGATTTCTTTGTGTTGTCTCTGTTGTTGTGCAGATGCTCGGCTGAAAGAAGCTCAGCCGGCGCCTCCAGAAGGCACTCCAAATTTTGATATGTATGTGAAGCATGGTCTTGGCCCTAATATGTTTAGTACATTATGGCACAAATATACAAGGGACAATGCCGAGTTGCAGAGGCTGCTAACGGGCACTTTCGATGAACAAAAGATTGGGTATGTACAGGAGCAGTTATTTAAAAGGCGAAGTAGATAGTCTATGTTTGATTCTCTTAGGACGTGGCAGAAGGCAGCTAGGCAGAGACGATTGAAGTCTGAGAAAGAGGCCCGGAAAGGGAAGATGCAGACACTGACTCAGAAAGCTGTAGCATATGATAGAGAGAAACAGGAAAAGGGAGTTGAATGTGAAGATAGGAGGTTTCGATTGCATATTGATAAAACGTATTTGGCTCAGGCGGAAACTGATACTTTTGTGGAAGAACTGTTAGATACTCGGCCCCCGCCTCCATATGCTCCACAAAGGATATATCCTACTGTCCCTGTGCCATCACAGCCGCTTGTTACAGCTGTCCTCTATGTTCCTGTGTCTACTGCTGTCGTTTCAACAGCTGTGGCCTTGGCTCCTCCTGCTCCTCTTTCTTCTGTTTCTTTGCCGTTTGTGGCAATGGTGACTGTTAGTACTCCTGCCACACCTATTGTCTCAGCATCCCTGTCTCCAGCTCTTACTCGTGCGACGCACATGCCAGCGACAATTGTGCCTGCTACTTCTGTTGCTTCTCCTTCTCTGGTTCTTCATCCCCCGATATTTGTAAGCACTGAGACACCAGTTCGTGGGTTCGAGGATAGAGACTTACTAAAATTTCATGAGCGTATGGGCTCTTTTGTACGGTCTGCGGTGGGAGATGAGGGGAAGAAGGTTGTGGCTAATCAGACCGTGCAGTCGGGTTGCAATCCCATTTACAGTGTGAGGATGTTTGGGATGTGATAAAATATTATGAGCCTTTTATACAGCAGCATGCTCTTAAGCATATGTCCTCTACGTTAATTGGTCTTTGGAAGCAACACTTTGGGAATGCTGTGCCACAAATTTTATTTGATATTAAAGATCGTGTGTATACTAACGGTATGGACTCAGGTCAAGTTTTTAGTAACATTACCACATTGGTTGCCTATAGGGGCAGGTTACATGATAAGAGTCCTACTACAGTGTCCCAGTTCCCGATGAGAGAGGTTCATCCCATATATCACCCCGAGATACCAGAGTTAACGGACCAGCGTGGTAATGTTACTCGAGCAGCGGTGGCGGCCAGGTTTCAAGAACAATGGGTTTATACTCCATGGTAAAGAAGTGAGGTTTTGTCCCTTAAGACTCATTTGCCCGATCCTAGGAAAAATCCTACTGCTTATTATAAAGAATTCCTATTTATCAAAAAGAGAGGGGGGGACGGTGGGAGCTGATTGTTAGGTCCAGTGACCCTTGGTCCCGATTGGTAACTGGTATATAAAGGGGGGTCACTGTTCCTTAAGAGGAGAGTTCAAAGTGGAGAAAGAAAAAGGAAAAGGTGTCCTGTGCTACTCTATGTGTGGGGACAGTGTGTCCTCATCATGATGCCCTCACACACCCCGAAGGATGTCATGCTTCATCATTGGGCTTTTTGTGTGTGGTGCTGCTAGTGGGATATTATGTCCCCCAGTAGCTAGATATGAGTCCTTAGTGGGTATCTCTAGTGGTCGAAATGTTTCGGCTATCTGTGGCCTCTGGAGGAGATCCAAAGCGCTTCTTCAGGACCAAGGTGAGTTTAAATAAAGTATCACTAGCGGCCTAAATTTTTCAGTGCCGCCAGGTTGATGGAAAGGAGTAGTGTCTCCCTTGTTTCTATAATTATGGCCTCATGAGATCAGTGAGGGCCGATGGGAAGGTTCTCCCATTCAGCTGTGCTGCTCCACCTGCATGCCTCTCTCTGGCAGCACCACACACCTTTTACTAATGACAGAGGGACCACTTTAATAAATAATAGCCACTCTCCCTCCAGTCATTTTTTAACACACTAGTTGAGACCTCACTTCCACTCACACGCACGCACCTAAACGGCTTGTTTCATCAAAAGATCTCCGAAAAAGAGACCCTTCGGGGGACCCGTAGGGCATTGCAGCGCCGGCCCGACGAGGAGCAAAAAGCCCAATGATGAAGCATGACATCCTTTGGGGTGTGTGAGGGCATCATGATGAGGACACACTGTCCCCACACATAGAGTAGCACAGGACACCTTTTCCTTTTTCTTTCTCCACTTTGAACTCTCCTCTTAAGGAGCAGTGACCCCCCCTTTATATACCTATTATAAAGAATTGACTGAGGCTGCTTCCTCAACGGTAATGACTCTCGCTGATATTGAAATGTTTTTTGGTCTTCTTGTTCCGGTTGATATTTGGAGGCAGGTCCATACTCAAGATCATGTTCCAGAGTTGGGTGGTACTTGGGATCAAATTAAAGCATTGGACCAGGAGAGGAGGCCAGGTGATAAGCCCCGAGCGGAAATTTTAGCATTGCCAGGCCGCATTATTACATATATGCATTCTCTTATTCCGCCAAGAAAAGTAGATTGAGATAAATTGTCAGCTTGTAGACTGAAGAAAGATGAGCGTGTGTCTGATTTTTTTACTCGGTTCGAGGATACATTTTTAGATTATAGTGGGCAGGATTTGTCTATTGAAGGAGGTGTTCGGTTGTTTATTAACAGATTTGTCTCTAATTTGCTTCCTGAAATTGCGACTCGATTACAGGCTTCTGAAAGCACCTGGTCAACCTCTTCCCCTTCTGTTATTTTGAATATGGCTCAATATTATGAACATCGAGACAATGAGGAGAAAGAAAGGACAGAGAAAAAGCATAACGATTTAAAAATGAAGGTGTTGTTGCAGCAAGCTTTGAGAGGGAATGGCAGGGAACGTGGTAGTCCTGCCCGTCAGCTTCCACGTACTAGTAGGCAGCCGAATACGACGCCTCTGGGGCCGAATCAGTGTGCATATTGTAAGGAAGAGGGTCACTGGTGTAGCAAGTGCCCTGTGCTTTTGCAGAAGGTGACGGTCCCTAGAGGACGAGGTTCTCGTGGACGGGGTCATGGAACTGGTGGGGCTGATAGGGCTCAGAATGCTGCAGCCTCACAGGGTCATTCTGATAAAAATTATTTTGATGACCCCCACAATGGGCAGTACTACCATGATGACTATGATGTGGGGGAAGTGACAGGAATGTCTTACAGCTAGGACAGCCAGGGACAGAGTGAGGGACCAGTTCCGATACCTGTAGACCAGCGTGGTCCTTATGTGACAGTGGAACTGCAAGGTTCGACTAAGGAATTTTTGGTGGACATAGGTGCAACGAAAAGTTCTGTTTCTCATAGTATGGTTCCTGGGGTGGCTCTGTCTGGCCATAATAATGTTTTGGTAGGTTTTTCTGGTGTACCGGTAGTGAGCCCCATTTCAAGACCCCTTGCATTGACTATTGGTCCTTTCACTGTAGATACTCCATTTTTGTTAACATCTAATTGTGGTGAAAATCTGATGGGTTTAGACTTGTTGAGGAAATTGCATGCTACTATTTATTGTTCCCCAGAAGGTGTTTATATGACGATGGGCCTAAATGTGAGTACTAGACAGTGCCTGTCTCTCCCTCTTCCTGCTGAGTTTGCTGATATACCATCCCCTTTATGGGCGACGGGTGATACCGATGTGGGATTGCTGCATATTCTGCAGGTTTCAATTCAGGTTAAAGGTAATGCTGTTTTGCCTCATAACCCTCAGTATAAAATACCACAGGCCTTATTGCAAAATATTCAGGACTTGATCAAGAAGGGAGTGGTTAAGGAGACGTCTGCCAATATTTGTAATAGTCCCATTCTTCCGATTCTTAAACGGACACCCTCAGGTTCCCCTGATGATCATGAAGATGTTTATCGCTTCGTTATTGATTTGCGTGAAGTTAACAAAATAGTAATTCCTCAATTTCCAGTGGTCCCAGACATTACTACACTTTTGACAATGATTCCTTCCACTGCTAAATTCTTTTCTGTCATTGATTTGAAAAATGCGTTCTTCAGTATTCCTATTCATCCTGATAGCAGATATCTGTTTGGGTTCACCCTAGCTGGAAGAAGCTTTAGGTTCTGTCGGGCTCCTCAGGGTTATACTGAGAGTCCAAGTATTTACAGTCAGGCTTTAAAGAGTCAATTGGATTCCCTTTCGCTTCCTACAGGTAATGTATTGGTGCAGTATGTTGACGATCTCCTTATCGCTTCCGACACAGAGCAAGGTTGCAGAGATAGTACTGTTAAATTGTTGCTGCATTTGGCTCATCATGGCCATAAGGTTTCTCATTCTAAATTTCAGTATTGTCTACAGGAGGTCACCTACTTTGGTCACCTACTGTCGAAGGAGGGTAGGAGATTGACCCCTGAGCTCATCAGTACCATTGTTAAAATGCCTGTTCCACAAACTCAGAAAGATCTGCGTGCTTTTATAGGTATCACTTCCTACTGTCGGCAGTTGATACCTAATTATTCCCTACTAATCAAACCCTTGCTTGCACTAACGACTAAGGAAGTGCATGAGCCTTTGCCTTGGACGCCTGACTGTCAGCAGTCTTTTGAGCAATTGAAAACTGCGCTTTGTTCGGCTCCAGTACTCGGCACCCCAGATTATAATAAACCGTTTGTGTTGTACGTCCATTAGATGGCTGGTTGCGCGCTTTCTGTTTTAACATAAAAATTTGGAGATAAGCAACGGCCGTGTGTTTATTTCTCTGCTGTCCTTGATCCAGTCGCGAGAGCCCTCCTGAGTTGTCTAAGAGCGGTCGCGGCTGTGGCCACCTCGATCAGACAATCGGCCAGACTTGTACTGGATACTGACCTCACAGTCATGGTACCCCATGCTGTGGATACACTTTTGAATAAGGCAAAGACACAGCACCTCACCAGTGCACGTATGACTGGCTATGAATTGACTTTGTTTGCTAAACCCATTACGATCAAAAGATGTGCTACACTGAATACAGCCACGTTACTGCCCCTTCCTTCCGAGAGTGATGAAGTTGACAAACATGACTGTATCTTCCAGACGGAAGAAGAGACGAAAGGATGGGTAGACTTGACTGATGTTCCCTTATCTGGCCCACAAGGGGAACTATATGTTGATGGCTCTTGTTTTAAATTACCAGATGGCACTACCACGGCTGCTTATGCTATTACTACACTGCGTACAGTAGTAGAGACATCATGAGTCCCTTATCAGTCGGCTCAAGCTGCTGAACTTGTTGCCCTTATACGAGCTTGCGAATTGAGTGAGGGACTGGTTGTCAATATTTATACTGACAGCCAGTATGCCTTCGGGGTCGTTAACAATTTCGGGCGACTCTGGGCTGAGAGAGGGTTTCTTACTTCACATGGCACCAAAATCCAGCATTGGCACCTTATATTGAGGCTTTTGTCTGCTTTGACACTCCGTAAGAAATTGGCTATAGTGAAGTGTAGCGCCCATCGGAAAGTCACTGACGATGTAGGAAGGGGAAATGCTTTTGCGGTTCAGACAGCTATAGAAACGGCCCGGACTAAAATGAAAATAATGTTTGTAGCAGGCCCGGCTAGGTGGGTGCCTGAAGTTACCAAGTTTGAGGACACACTTGAGAATGTGAAGGAGATACAAAGCAAAGCCACAATAGAGGAGTTAGCAGTGTGGCAGGAAAGTACAGCACAATTGAATGATGAGGATGTTGGATTGATAAGTCAGGGAAGCAGAGATGGATGTTGCCCGATGCATATGTTCTTCCTGTCATTATGATGGCCCATGGCCCAGCCCATATTACTGCTAAGGGTATTTGCAAGTTGTTAGACCCTGTATGGCAAAATGATAACATTCCGAAAACGGCTGCACATTTAGTGAAGTACTGTATGGTGTGCATGATGCACAATCCTGGAAAGGGTACCCCCACACCGCCTGATGATTTTACACCACCCACTTTCCCTTTCGAGGTCCTTCAGATGGATTATATAGAATTAGAAACATGCAATAATTTGAAGTATGCTTTGGTGGTTGTCTGTGCATTCAGTAAATTGGTTGAGGCTTATCCCACTAAAGACAATACAGCCCTTACGACTGCAAAGGTACTCCTGAAGGAGTTCTTTCCTCATTTCGGCTTGCCCAGTTAGATCTGGAGTGATAACGGAAGTCATTTCAATGCAAAAGTGATTCAATTGATTTGTGATGGTCTATGTATTAAGCAGAAGTTTCATGCTGCCAATCATCCACAGTCAGCAGGTTTGGTTGAGAAGTACAATGGTACTCTCAAACTTAAATTGGCAAAAAAGTGGCCAGATGCTTTAGCGTTAGCTCTTTTGTCAACGAGAACAACAGCACATTCTAGGACAGGATTGTCACCATACGAGGTTGTGTTTGGACGCCCAGCAAATGTCTGGGGCGTCCCGCGCCCTCGGCGGTTCTCCGATATTGAGTATCCCTTGTTAATTGTCTATCTTGCCCCGTTAACTGAAAATTTGGATTCTATTCACCAACAGGTCCGGGAAACCCTGCCAGCTACACCAGAGGGCCCCAGACAAGACATTCAGCCTGGGGACTATATCCTTGTGAAAAATATTCAACGGAAGAAGAGTTTGGAGCCGCGTTGGAAAGGACCAGAGGAGGTCCTCCAAGCTACGCGCACAGCAGTCAAGGTCGCTGGCCGCAAGAACTGGATTCATGCGACACACTGTCGCAGAATACCTCTACCTTTGCCCTATGAACAGTGGGTGAAGGATGGCATAGGGGACTCCGAGTGTGAGATGGTGCCTCGGTTTGTTCCCTTTAGTGACGCCAAGCTGACCTGGATGCGGACAGATGAGGAAAATGATGAAGTGCTGAATGCAGCAACTCCTCTGGAAATACAAGCTATCCAGGAGCCTCTTTTTGTTGATCCTTCTGTGCCTGGAGTCGCTAGGTACAATTTGCGCCATCGGGTGGGGGACAGTGCACCCAAGGAAAAGTTTAGTTAGGGACGGACTGTGTAAGTTAGGGTGTACTTTGCTATAGTACCAATGGAGAACGTTTAGGGTGATGAGAGATTTGTGCACTGTTTGAACATTGGACAGGATAGATCAAACATATCCCCTTAGGAATATACTATCCTGATCGATGTGGGAACACGAGCTTAGGACAGTGCAAGCTCCACCGCCGGTGCTCAAGAGCGCCAACGTTTTGATGAACAATAGGAGCCTATACCAGTGAGGCGCTGACGGACACTGGGAACTTGTATATTTTTCTCACTTGCATTTCACCCCCATTTTATCATTTGTTATGCATCCCTTTGGCAGAATGGTTGCTGAGGAAGAGCAGACAGTGTTTCCCCCTGTATATACACATGTGTTTTGGTCCACAAAGAAAAAGTTCATATGTGCTGTTCTTGTGATCTTGTTGCTATTGACCTTGGGTGGGGTGTCATGGGTTTTGGAACATAACAAGGATGCAACATCATGTACCAAGGGTAAGGTTACTCCTCAGGTTCGGCAGAAAAGAACGACACTGAATAATGTCTTTTTGGACACACATAAAAGATTTTTTGGAGAAGGTACAGCTTGTTATCCTACTGAATCTGTCACAAGTTTATGGACTGCTTACCCAATGTCACTTGTCAGTTATACGTATCCCCGCCCATCCCAATTCGTAGAGGTAAGGGGTGAGTTTGGTATGGGATATCCCGGCCCCTGTCTGTATTACAGAAATCCACGAGGAAAGGGGTATCCAGGGTGTGACAATAACACGTATTGTGATAATTTGTACATGAAGGAACAGAACGTTACCTTAGTGTCCTGGCATTACCAAAATGTAACAGTCATCCGGAAAGCTGGTTATTATCCTGCATGTTGTCCAATAGTAAATAGTACTGATGTAATTCTGTACATCAATTGTTCTGGAATAGTATTGTTCAAAAATACGATGTCCTTAGTGAAAGATAAGGATCCGGGGGGCATATTAGCAAGACCGGCGGTAAAATTATCGCCGTTTTAGCGGCAGGAAACTGCCGCTAAAACGGCGATAATGGGCTTGCTAATAAGCGTTATAGAATTCCAATAGAAGCCCAGGTTAGATGTGCAGGACATCTAACCTGGGCTTCTATTGGAATTCTATAACGCATATTAGCAAGCCCATTATCGCCGTTTTAGCGGCAGTTTCCTGCCGCTAAAACGGCGGTAATTTTATCGCCGGTCTTGCTAATATGCCCCCGAGTACCTTTGGAATGAACACCAGATATGCTCCAGTAGATTATGAAGGTCCACTTTATGCACACCCATGATTTTATTTTCTGTCTAATGGTACTTACTCAAATGTTTATAATGGTACAGATTATGTTGCTTTAGGAATGGTGCTCCCTCTGGGCGTGCCTTGTAAGTATAGTAAGCCAAGTGTAGGATGGGTAAAAAGAACATTGACTGCAGAGTTTTGTGATGGAGTAACAGATTTGGAAGTCAACAATTACAGTAATGGGATCACTTTCGGACACATTCTCCCCTCCATAATTACGTTTGGTGGTACCGCTATGGCTAGGGGTGAGAGAGCTAGAGAATATTTCGGATGTAAGCTGCAGATATTATCTAACTTCACAGTAGCAGCTTTGCGTGACATCACCACTCAATTGGAAAGTAAGCAGATCTATTCCGAGCAGACTAGATATGCAGTAGACTTCATCTTGGCAAAGAGTGGTGGTGTGTGCGCTGTAGTCGGGGACCAGTGTGTAGTCGGGATCAAGAATATGGAACAAAATATCACTAAGCATATATTAGATATCTTAGAGAATGTCAAAGGAATGGAGAGCGGGAATTGGAGTTGGTCATTGTTTGGAAATTGGGGTTGGATTTTCGAGAAAATAATTTATTTAACTGTGGTGCTGAGACTTTGCGGTATCCTCATTCAGTGTCTCCCATTCTGTTGTTCCTATTGCACCACTCTTTTCCTTCCACAGAAAACATCCATTCATGATACTAATGCTGCAATTATGGTACAAAAAGACATAGACGACCTTATGCATATTGATGAGGGCATTTTTAAGACCTCTTACCTCCTTGCTGTTTCCGTCACTGTCCCTGAGGATATGGACTGCTCATAATTAGGTTTACTTATGATTTTTTTTCTATTGTTCTGCATGTTTTATACTGTTTTAAAATGTTTGGCTCATGCTAGAAAGGAGGGTCTGTTAGAATAGAAAAATCCTACTTATGCATTATTTCATGTATGTTAGCATTCGTGGCGCCATTTTATATGTCGGCGCCATTTTGGGTCATAATCAAAACTTATCCTTCCTTATTTCTGAGAAGACGCCTCAGTTAGGTTTCATTTCCCCGAGGCCGGAATTCACCTCACTAATGAATACACTGTCCTTATTAGCGCCTACCTTTCCCTTTAGATAGAAGCTTTCTCCCACTTGTCTAGTGGCGGGCACGGGCAGAATGACCTTGACTGATAGATAGTGTGTGCCCAGCCCCAGAAGCGAAAAAAAATTGTACTTCACTGTTTCACTGCATCTGTTTGGAAAATTCCATTGTGGGCGTGCCTTCATTGGTTCTGAAATGTACATAATGTAACTTTATGCATGCTGATGCTAGTCACTCTGCAGCACTCCTAAGCGACTGGGCAGACTGGGCTCCACTCTGAGGGGCAGATTTACAAGCCTCTTGCGTCATCTTTACGACACCGTTGCGTCACTTCTGTGACGCAGCGGCGTCGTAAACAATGCGCTACTTTGCGACAGATTTACAATGTGAAGCATCTAGTGAGATGCATCACGTTGTAAAGCCCTGCGCTACATTATACCTGCGTCATGTATAATGTATGCAGGGTGGGCGTTCCATCGCAAGGAAGCCCCGTAAAAGTGACGCAGTGAAATGTACAAGATTTCACTGAGTCACTTTTACGTCCATGCTGCGCCAAAACCTTACGCCTGCTTGAAGCAGGCGTAAGAAGTGACGCAGCATGTTAGGTATGGGGCGCCCCTGATCATTGCTGGAGTTACGTCGAGCTTGCGACACGACTCCAGCAATGCGGTGCCCTTACGCCAGAAGATGGGACACGCATCTGACTATCCTTGTGCCACAGTGCGTCGCATTGTAAATGCGACGCATCCGTGGTGGCGCAAGGGTATTCCTGCGTGTCGCATCTTCACTGGTGCATCCCTGCTAATATGCAGGGATGCAAAAAGAACAATTGATGGACAGAATGCAGAACAATGTCATACATTCACCCCAGTACAGAGATCTTTGCCTAAACCCATCGTTTTTTTGCTCACCATGCCATTCCAGTTTGGACCCAGCCATATGCAAATCAGTCTTGACCCTGCGCCCAAAAGAATGATGGATTTAACCCAGATCCTTGTCACTGGGGGTGAATGTTTGCATTGTCCAGCATTCCGTCCATCAATTGTTTCTTTTGCATTTGTCGCCCTAAGTGGGAAGGGTATGCCCAGACGTGGGTCCCGTGCTCACTACACCGCTGGATTCAAGCTAGCCTGGCTGAAGAAGGGTGATGCCCAGAAACCGGTCCCAGGATGCTTGTTTCCGGTCCAGGGAGGACCTGGCTTGGCAGTTCGGGCTGGACTGTTCCCACAAGGAACAGGGTCAAGTCTGATTTGCATATGGCTGGGTCCAAACTGGGGTGGTGTGGTGAGAAAAAGAATGATGGATTTAACCCAGATCCTTGTGACTGGGGGTGAATGTTTGCATTGTCTAGCATTCCGTCCATCAATTGTTTCTTTTGCATTTGTCGCCCTAATTGGGAAGGGTATGCCCAGACGTGGGTCCCGTGCTCACTACACCACTGGATTCAAGCTAGCCTGGCTGAAGAAGGGTGATGCCCTGAAACCGGTCCCAGGATGCTTGTTTCCGGTCCAGGGAGGACCTGGCTTGGCAGTTCGGGCTGGACTGTTCCCACAAGGAACAGGGTCAAGACTGATTTGCATATGGCTGGGTCCAAACTGGGGTGGTGTGGTGAGCAAAAGAATGATGGATTTAACCCAGATCCTTGTGACTGGGGGTGAATGTTTGCATTGTCTAGCATTCCATCCATCAATTGTTTCTTTTGCATTTGTCACCCTAAGTGGGAAGGGTATGCCCAGACGTGGGTCCCGTGCTCACTACACCACTGGATTCAAGCTAGCCTGGCTGAAGAAGGGTGATGTCCTGAAACCGGTCCCAGGATGCTTGTTTCCGGTCCAGGGAGGACCTGGCTTGGCAGTTCGGGCTGGACTGTTCCCACAAGGAACAGGGTCAAGACTGATTTGCATATGGCTGGGTCCAAACTGGGGTGGTGTGGTGAGCAAAAGAATGATGGATTTAACCCAGATCCTTGTGACTGGGGGTGAATGTTTGCATTGTCTAGCATTCCGTCCATCAATTGTTTCTTTTGCATTTGTCGCCCTAAGTGGGAAGGGTTTTCCCAGACGTGGGTACCGTGCTCACTACACCACTGGATTCAAGCTAGCCTGGCTGAAGAAGGGTGATGCCTTGAAACCGGTCCCAGGATGCTTGTTTCCGGTCCAGGGAGGACCTGGCTTGGCAGTTCGGGCTGGACTGTTCCCACAAGGAACAGGGTCAAGACTGATTTGCATATGGCTGGGTCCAAACTGGGGTGGTGTGGTGAGCAAAAGAATGATGGATTTAACCCAGATCCTTGTGACTGGGGGTGAATGTTTGCATTGTCTAGCATTCCGTCCATTAATTGTTTCTTTTGCATTTGTCGCCCTAAGTGGGAAGGGTATGCCCAGACGTGGGTCCCGTGCTCACTACACCACTGGATTCAAGCTAGCCTGGCTGAAAAAGGGTGATGCCCTGAAACCGGTCCCAGGATGCTTGTTTCCGGTCCAGGGAGGACCTGGCTTGGCAGTTCGGGCTGGACTGTTCCCACAAGGAACAGGGTCAAGACTGATTTGCATATGGCTGGGTCCAAACTGGGGTGGTGTAGTGAGCAAAAGAATGATGGATTTAACCCAGATCCTTGTGACTGGGGGTGAATGTTTGCATTGTCTAGCATTCCGTCCATCAATTGTTTCTTTTGCATTTGTTGCCCTAAGTGGGAAGGGTATGCCCAGACGTGGGTCCCGTGCTCACTTCACCACTGGATTCAAGCTAGCCTGGCTGAAGAAGGGTGATGCCCTGAAACCGGTCCCAGGATGCTTGTTTCCGGTCCAGGGAGGACCTGGCTTGGCAGTTCGGGCTGGACTGTTCCCACAAGGAACAGGGTCAAGACTGATTTGCATGTGGCTGGGTCCAAACTGGGGTGGTGTGATGAGCAAAAGAATGAAGGATTTAACCCAGATCCTTGTGACTGGGGGTGAATGTTTGCATTGTCTAGCATTCCGTCCATCAATTGTTTCTTTTGAATATGCAGGGATGCGCCAGTCCTTGTAAATCTGCCCCTGAGTGTACCTGAATAAACAGATATTGGTTTGTGTTCTCTACTGTCAGACCGACTCTTGATTTGGTATGAGAGGTGGTCGTGAGTGACCCGGGTGACCCTAATTGGGCCTCTTCCTTCAATCTGTAGATGGCGCCAAATGGCCTTATTCGGCCAAATTAGCTTTTCTCGACTAAGCCTCTAGGGCCTCGGCAAGAGATATGAAAGCACTATGGAAAAGTGCAACACAATACATTACCTTATGGAGTACCCTGCACTGATCAGCAGAGCTAGCTAACGTCCATCTTCAGCAAATGACATTCCAGATGCAGGCACGGCCCGCGGTAGGAGTGCCGGTCGGGCGGTGATGTGGGGTGGGGGAGGGGCAGGGTGGGGGGTAGTAAACTACGGATTAAGGCCGAATACAGGTAAGTGAACATTTAAATAAATAAAACGAATTTCGTAGTGAGCGCTGCATCGCCAAATGCGATGCAGTGCGCGCAACGAAATTCGTTTTATTTATTTAAATGTTCACTTACCTGTATTCGGCCTTAATCCGTAGTTTACTACACCCACCCTGCCCCTCCCTGGCCCCACGTCACCGCCCGACCGGCACTCCTACCACCGGCCGCGCCTGTCCAGATGCATTTGCACGGATAGTGTGTTTGGGAACAGCGACTGGAAGCCCCGGGTAAATGTGCATGAGCTGTTTGTGAATGATGATTCTTGAAGGTGTACTGTAAATGGGATTCAAACTAGAAAATGCTATGTATGACTTACTCTAAACTGTTTTCAAAAATTTCATGCCAGGTGCAGTAGCAGTTACTGGTCACAGTGAATAACAAATGCTCAGTAGTTAAAAAGCAGACAGTGCAATTTGAATTACCCCTATTGCGCCAGTCAGTATCCAATACTAGTAGTTATGTTGCTTCCAGGAAAATTCAAATAATGCGCAGTCGAGTTTAAGGATTGCCAAACAAGCTGCCTACATCTCCTTAATCCTGCACGTAAAGTAGCATATAAAGCAAGCATTGGCAAATCCAATAAATGTGGCTTAAATATGCCAGCACAGGCAGGGGCGTAGCTTCAGGCGGGGTGTTTGGGGTGTGATACTCCCCCTAAATAAATGCATATTTGGCTTGGGAGTTGGGTCTGGTGGCTTTCAGTCAGGTGACTTTGTTGTTTTTTTTCATGGTCCTTGTTTGACTGAAAGGTTTTAACTTGTTATTTCACTTTTAATCAGGAAGTTAGACACGGCCCCACCTAATGCAAATCTGCTTTGAACCTGTTCCTCATGGGAGCGGTGTATCCCAAACCTTGTTCTTCCCTCTACCCTTCGGTATAATGTTTTTTAGTTGGGAAATGTATTAATTCAACCCAGCCCCCCCAAAAATCTTATTGACTAAGCTACACCACTGAGCACAGGTAAACACAGGCATTCACAAATAAATTTACAGGTATTGCAAACCCAAATCATATTTATCACATGAAACCTGCCCTATTAGCTTTGCCAATGCTGGGGGATGAAAGTAGCTGGAAGGGATAGCTTTCTGTACTGAATGTATGTAGTGGATAAAAAACTGAACGTGACAAACAGTGTGATGATTGAGTGTACTTTCACATTTCATATAGTCCCTTGTGCATTTGAATGCAAACATTGCTGTAAAGTGGAATAATACACCAACTAGTTAATAGCTTGAGGTGAGAGAGTGTTACTTCTCTGGGTGGAGCCAGAGCACACGTTATGTATATTTTAAAGAATTGGTAGCACTATGTCATGCAGACAGCCACTCTGTCAAACCAGGCGTAAACAAATAATGCAAGAAGATACAATGTCCTGTATTGCTGTTTTGCAGCTCACAGAGACTTTCGTGTTGGGGGAAAGGGGCGGCACTAGGGTTGGAAAGGCAGCCATATAAACTGTAAATGTCATGCAGTCTTGGAAGTGCAATTCAGCTACGCTGATTATCACTTGTGAATGCATGATGTGATTTATTCTCAGGTTTTATGGATTTCTGGAAGACAAACAGTTCTCCAGGCATCAAGCAATCTTAGATACATCTGACAGCATTTCCTTCTCTGTGTCACAATGGTGTATTACTCCAGATAGTAATAATTTTAAAAAATGAAGCCCTCGTGTGCCAACAGGCAGGGAGTGCCTTATCAAAGTAGCAAAGGGAAAGTTCACTGCATAAAAAACACATGACCGAATATATTATCAACATCGTGGCTTCATTTCAAAGAGTGTAATGTTTCTTCACTGTGACTGGCCATGACCAAAGAGATGTCCTTGCTTCTCCCATTGCAAGTATTAGGGTGCAACGCAAAGTGATAGGGCCGTCTGAAGAATGTCATCAGGGGCCCTGAGACTCCCATACATCAGGCGTATTCACTGGTGTTGACGTGAATGGGGACACCAACACCCTGAGGGGTTAGGGCCTTCCACCACCACAGGGGTTGCAGGACCCCTACGTTACTCTCCCGGCAAGAAGGTGTTGGATGGAATTATATAAAAGTTTCGATTTTATTGACCCAAACCATGTTTTAATGCTAGCACATAATTGAAAGGAGAAATGTAACTGCTGTCGAGACCAAAAAATAATGTCTGCGTTCTAAAATACCAAATGTGCAACACTGTGAGTGGAATATCACACCAAAGCACTGTGTGTGCATTCACCTGTCTCAAAAGGAAATTGTTTAATTACTGTGACTAATACTGAAAGCATCACTGTGGGATAATATGGCACCTAAGACATTTATGTGGAGGACACCGTGAATGACTTACAGACATAAGATTAACTTCCAGCTCCGAAGCCTCCGCTGTATGGTTGGGTAATGGAGTCTCCACTCTGAGTGCGCCCCCTGAGAGTAACCCTGTGAAGGGGGAAAGGGGGTCACTGACTACACCCCCCTGCAAGGGGATCCCTAATCCCCTTCAAAAGTGCAGGCGGGTTGCTGCCTGCACTGTGAAAACACAGAGCGGTGGTAAAGCAGCTACTCCGTGATTTCACATGAATGCACTGCCCCCAGGGCAGCGCGAGCTTGCGGCTGCCCTGGGGCAGCGCATTTAATGTAATAGGGTGCATTTTCATTGTTTTCTCCCGGCGCACCTTTTAAAAAACAATGAAAATGCATAATAAGGCCCCAGGTCTGCATAATGTGAACTGTTTCAGGTGGAAAATAAACAGTAAGAGTAGGTTAGCCGTGCCATGGCATCATGATGGAGCTGCAAGGTCTTCTGTTGGGTTGTATGACAGAGGCACGCACTAAACCATGTGTGCCTCTACTGCACGGCAACAACAACAAATGCATCTGAACAACTCATTCCTTTACCACGCATGCCTTTACCATGCATGCCTTTACCATGCAATTTTGTAGTAAAGGCATGACTGGTAAAGCGATCTGTGGTTAAGATCACACCCCAAAACCTCTGCCCTGAGCCATAAAATCTACCCTGCCCCGAGCCCTAAACACTACCCTGAGTCCTAAACACTACTCTGACCCCCTGAGCCCTAAACACGACCATGACCGCCGGAGCCCTAAACACTACCCTGACCCTACCGAGCCCTAAACACTACCCCGACCCCCTGAGCCCTAAACAGTAGCCCGACCCCCCAGCCCTAAACACTACCCCGACCCACCCATGAGCCCTAAAATCTACCCAATCCCCCTGAACCCCCTGACCCTAAACACTACCCTGACCCCTGAGCCCTAACAACTACCCCGCCCCCCCAAGCCCTATAAACTACCACAACCCTTCAAAAACTATCCCCACCGCCCAAAACCCAGCCCCACTTACCTCACCGCATCCTCTCCCGATCCTTCCTGTTCCTGGGCCCACCCATCCCAGCATCTAGACCGCACACTGCCTTAACCACGCATATGCGTGGTTAAGACATATGCGTGGTTAAGGCATGCAGGGTGAGCTTGCGGGGAAACAACACATGTGGCTCTGCCCGTGTTGCAAAGGCCTTTTCCCCTTCTGTTGTCTCTCAAAATAGACCCTCAAATCTGGACTTGGTTTCAATCTTCAGGGATCAAAGAATCTACATCCCCAGTGTTTGGAGTCTTCTTTTATTATGTAAAGAACAATGGAGAACTTTTCCTGTATGTGTAAATGCTACGGTTTACAAGGTGATCTTGCAAAGGAATAAAGCCAGCAGCTGGCTTGAGCCTACTCCTTGATAACACTGTGTAGCTTTATCATTGAATGTGTATACTCCACCATCATCTGAGGGGAAGGGCGTGGGACCTCCCCATTTGCTCTCTGCTGGGGTTAGGACTGGTGTGTACCTGTGTGACGCTTGTCACCTATCCATTGATTGACAGATGCTGATGGCATCTTGTTTAGTTTATGGGCATCCCTACCTCTCTGTTAGGTTTATATTAGCTCTGCACTACATGTGTTAAATGCCTTTCTCTGGTTCTATCCTGGACTTCAGGTTTTCAGAGTGTATTTGGTCTCCCTCATGTGCCCCATGCTCAGCTTGTTCTTGTGAGTTCTATGTCCACTTTCCAACTTTTGTGTCCTCTTCAGCTCTCCTGTCTTCCTGCTAAGATTATTGGTGGTGTGTTGTACCTGCTTCGATATTTAGCTTACTGTTCAATAGCTCCCCTTGGGGTTTGATACTGGGGCCGGGGTTGGCTGACTGGGTTGTTTGGCCTTACCTCCCTCCGATTTGTTCATAGTGTTCAGGGTTTAGGATGGGGATGTACCTTCTGCTTTATGGAGCTTGGCCTTGCCTGCTCTGTTTACACTGCTAAATTGAATGATTCTTGTGGGATCCTGCTTACCAGTCTTCCCCAGCCTATGGCTTGTTTGTTCTGCTTCTAATTTTGATACATGTGGGCGACTGTGATGGGCTGTCCCCTATGCTGCGTATGTGCCTGTGACTGCACTGGGCCTGTCCTGTGTTCTTTGTTCGATTATTGAATCTTTTTTAGTTACAAACAATACTTTACATTAACAATCGTGCAGCATTACAGCACACAACAGTAATGATATTAATACAGAGTCCCTAAATGGGGTTGAGGATGGAGGAGGAGGCTATTGAATATATAAATGATTCTAAACTGGTGCAAAGTATAAATAAATACAGGAAACTATAGGAAGCATTTCTTGAAATAAAAAAACGCTTAGAAATCTTTCATTAGGTACTAATATGCGTTGCTGCATCACCCTAGACCATGGGTACTCACAAACTTTCTCTCGGGGGCCAAATTTACAGTGTGGTTTGTGGCCGAGGGCCGCACCGATGAGGGCGGGGTCAGTGGGGGGGGGGCTAGAGCAAAAAAAAAAAACCTGTGACCATGAGGTTGAACACAGGCCCCTGCAGCGGACACATTTGTCCAATGAGCCACCACACCATGCATACACACATCTATCTATCTATCTATCTATCTATCTATCTATCTATCTATCTATCTCTCTATCTCTCTCTCTCTCTATCTCTCTATCTCTCTCTCTATCTCTCTCTCTATCTATCTCTCCCCATCTCTCTCCCCATCTCTCTCCTCATCTCTCTCTCCATCTCTCGCCCCATCTCTCTCTCCATCTCTCTCTATCTCGGTCTCCAACTGTCTCGGTCTCCAACTGTCTCGGTCTCCAACTGTCTTGGTCTCTGTCTCTATCTGTCTCTATCTGTCTCTGTCTCTATCTGTCTCTGTCTCTCTCTGTCTCTATCTCTCTCTGTCTCTATCTCTCTCTCTGTCTTTATCTGTCTCTGTCTCTATCTGTCTCTGTCTCTCTCTGTCTCTATCTCTCTCTGTCTCTCTCTGACTCTATCTGTCTCTCTGTCTCTCTCTGCCTCTATCTGCCTCCGTCTCTATCTGTCTCCATCTCTATCTGTCTCTATCTGTCTCTGTCTCTGTCTCTGTCTGTCCCTGTCTCTCTCTGTCTCTGTATCTATCTCTGTCTCTATCTCTATCTGTCTGTCTCTATCTGCTGCCTCTGTCTGCCTCTGTCTGCCTGTCTGTCTCTATCTCTATCTATCTGTTTCTGTCTCTATCTGTTTCTGTCTCTATCTGCCTCTGTCTCTATCTGCCTCTGTCTCTGTCTGCCTCTGTCTCTGTCTGCCTCTGTCTCTATCTGCCTCTGTCTCTATCTGTCTGTCTCTCTGTCTGTCTGTCTCTGTCTGTCTGTCTGTCTCTATCTATCTCTATCTGTTTCTGTCTCTATCTGTCTCTGTCTCTATCTGTCTTTGTCTCTATCTGTCTCTATCGGTCTCTATCTGTCTCTATCTGTTATCTCTGTCTGTCTCTGTGTGTGTCTCTCTGTCTCTCTCTCTGTCTGTCTGTCTCTGTCTGTCTCTGCCTGTCACTCTCTGTCTGTCTCTCTGTCTCTCTCTGTCTCTATCTCTGTATCTATCTGTCTCTATCTATCTGCTGTCTCTATCTGCTGTCTCTATCTCTGTATCTCTCTGTCTCTGTCTGCTGTCTCTATCTGCTGTCTCTATTTGCTGTCTCTATCTCTATCTGTCTCCGTCTGTCTCTGTCTCTATCTGTCTCCGTCTGTCCCTGTCTCTATCTCTGTATCTATCTTTGTCTGTCTCTGTCTGTCTCTGTCTGTCTCTGTCTCTATCTGTCTCTATCTGCCTCTGTCTCTATCTGTCTCTGTCTCTATCTGTCTCTGTCTCTGTCTGTCTCTGTCTCTATCTCTGTCTGTCTCTGTCTGTCTGCCTCAGTCTGCCTACATCTCTCTCTGCCTCTATCTCTCTGTCTCTATCTCTATCTGTCTCTATCTGTTTCTGTCTCTATCTGTTTCTGTCTCTTTCTGTCTTTGTCTCTATCTGTCTCTGTCCCTGTCTCTCTCTGTCTCTATCTCTCTCTGTCTCTATCTCTGTCTCACTCTCTATCTGTCTCGCTCATCTCTGTCTGTCTCTGTCTCTATCTCTCTGTCTCTATCTCTGTCTGTCTCTCTCTGTCTCTCTCTTTCTCTGTCTGTCTCTATCTATCTCTATCTGTTTCTGTCTCTATCTGTCTCTGTCTCTATCTGTATGTATCCCTGTCTCTATCTTTCCCTGTCTCTATCTGTCTGTCCAAACAGGAAGCTTCCCAAAAGGCCCTTTAAAAGTCAGCTGTGAAAGCGCTTACAGCTGACTTTTAAAGGGCATTTTGGGAAGCTTTCCGACAGTGCCAAAGAGGCCGGCAGTAAACATAGAAGATGGCCCCAGGAGCATACGTAGTGAATACCTATTTAATACGTATTCACTATGTATGCTCCTGCGGTCAACTTCTGTGTTTACTGTTGGCCTCACTGGAAACGTAGGCAAGGCAAGGTCCGTGGGCCGCCAATAAAGGCCTGCCGGGCTGCTGGCGGCCCGCGGGCCGTACTATGAGTACCACGGCCCTAGACCAAGTATCACAATGGCTGGACTGCATGGATTTAAAGGTATGCTCCTCATTCCTAGGTCTGCATGTAGTTCTTTCTAAGTTTGTGTTCTTTGTTACGTCTAGAGCAAAGTCGGTTACACGCAGCATCCTGGAGAATAAATTGTTCAGCAGTTCTTTGCTAATTCTCTTGTGCAATATTTATTTGGAAATCAAAAGAGAGGACTTTTAGGAGTAGCCTACAGTAGATCTGCATTCTACATAAACTTATTCTGACAAGGATCTTTATCCGCTATTGTAGCACACAATGACATGCAATAAGCACATGTACTTAGAATGCATTATTACATCTCCAATGGCTTATGTTATCCTTCTGATGCAGTTTATGAAGCTTCTGTAGAGTCCAACACACTCTTAGAATGATTTTGTGTTGCATTATGGGAGCTTCAGATCTGGGCACGGGCGGCTGATAACATTTGAAAGTGGTGGGGCGACTGAAGTGCCCCACCGTTTCCCAAAAGCCAAAAATGCTGCAATGCTTTGCCTTTATTTGGAACTAGGCATTCTCATTACACATGATTACGAAGAACTGCACTAAAAGAACGTGCACGAATCGGTGCTGCACAAAATGCACGTTTGCACGAGGGAATTTAAGTGCAAGGCTCTTAAATAAATTGATATTGAGGCTCTTCTGCTTAAAACAATATTTGGCAACCATGTTCCAGTCAGAGAGCTGCAACTCGTTTTCGGCGCCCTAACAGCTTTTTATTTTCTACATGAAAACATGAATCTTTCAATAATTTGTCAATAGTCATTGTAATCCTGTTTTATACAGTGCAAATGAACAATCCTTTCCAAAATGTTTTAAAAACACAAAATGAAATAGAAAGTTTTTTTTTAATATCACACTAACATTCAAGTTAATATTAAATGTTACTTGCCCATATCCACAGGCTGCGTGTCTTCCTCTGTGTTCTTCTGCAGTCTGTGGCTCTGAGCACGAGGCGAAGAGCTAACTCCCCTAACCAGTCCAGATGCTGCTCTCACGCTATTTACCCAGCATAAGAGAAGCACCATGATTGGATGAACAGGCTGCCTGGCTGCTCCTTCAGGCCCTGGCAGCCTTTGCTTGCTCCTCACTCAGCTATCGAACACAGTATCTAACAAAGTGCGCATGTCATGCTGCCAGTCGCAAGGCAGCCGGCCAAACTGACATGCGCACTTTGGAGAGTCTGGCCACTACTCCTCCATTCTGCGAATCAGCAGCAGAGGACACATCCCGCTTCACATTCATCTTGGCCAGACTGCATGTTAGACCTGGCTTTTTCAGCAGGTTTATCCCCAGATGTTTTCCTTTCTGGCCTCCTGTTTCTGACCTGTTTTTGTTGGTTTTATGACTGGGTGCACTTTACCACTGCTAATCAGTGCTAAAGTGCATATGCTCTCCATGTAAATTGTGTTTATGGAATGGTGTTTCCATCATTTGCTTATTTGACTTACCACTAAGCCCCTAGTACAGTGCACTGTGTGTGCCCAGGGCCTGTAAGTCAAATGCTGCTGGTGGGCCTGCAGCACTGATTGTGCCACCCACGCAAGCAGCCTTTTAAAAGGGTCTCAGACCTGCCACTGCAGCGTCTTCACGCAGTTTCTACTGCCATGTCAACCTGGCAAGTGGGTGCACTTTCCAGGCCCTAACCTTCCCTTTTCGTACTTGTAAAACACCCCTAAGATAGGCCCAAGGTGCCCCTGTGGGCAGGTTGCGGTGTATGTGAAAGGTAGGACATGTACTGGTGTGTGACATGTCCTGATAGTGAAATACAGTGTATTTCGTTTTTCACTATTGAAAGGCTATCTGTCCCATAGGATAGAAAGGGGTTTATTTATAACATCTTATAAGTATAACTTTTCATTGGGACAAAATGGAAAGATGAAGGTTAGTCTGCCTGAACTTAGAATATAAAAATACATCTTTTAGTCAAGATGATTTTTATATTGTGTTTTCAAAATACCACCTTTTAGAAAGTGGGTATTTTCTTGCTTAGCCATCCTGTGTGCCTCTGCTGGTTTGTGGATTGACTGTCTGGCTTTGGAGTGACAGGGGCTGGGGTTGTGCATTCTCTCAGAACCAGCTTATGTGGGGGTTAAGGTGTGTCCTGCCTTTCCTGAATGGGTCGGGCTGGGCTGAATAGACCTGGGCTGCATTTAGAGTAGTGGGAGGAGATTTCCCTGCACCTGAATAGGCCTGGTCTGCCTTGGACAATGCTGTCTCCACCTCCTGCCAGGAAGCTGGGCCAGAGAGGACAGAACCGGTTTTGAATGAGCACAGAGCCTCTCTGCCACAAGAGAACAAAGAGAAATTCAGTATAAACATTGAGGCCCAGATCCCAGAACTTTAGAATACTTCTGGACTCAAGAGAAACTTCTGCCAAGGAAAAGAGCTGAAAATGCTGAAGGGGAAGTACTGCCCCTTTGCTGTGTGCTGTCTTGGGTGGGCCTGCAGAGGCTGTTTCTGCCGAGGAGAAGACAAAGACTTTGCTGTGTGCTGTCTATCATGCTTGAAGAATATCTCTAAGGGCTTGAAGTAGAGCTTGCCTCCTGTTCTGAAGTCTCAGGGACACAAAGACTTCACCGCCAGCTCCCTTGAGCTCCCTTGCTGGGAGTTCTGACCTGCCACGAGGTGCCTGCTCCTGTGTTAGGCCTCTGTAGGTTGTTACTGCTGATGGAAGCTGGGAAAAGAGAAGCAACTAAAGAAGCGTGACGCATCCGCACCCGTTTCCGACACAACACCGCCGTGTGGGAAGAATTCCCAGGCATCCTCATCATGCTGCTGAAGAAACCGATGCAGCACCTGCCCGCGGCTGGAGAAATCACTGCATGTGAATCTTGTGCACCGACCTCCGATGAGGAGATCACTGCACAGATTCCGACACAGGCCCTGCTGTGCGACTGCAAGAACCAACGCCGCTGCATCGAGAACCAACGCATCCCTGAATCCCCACACATCGTACCGGGGCACCAAGTCTACAACAATGGCGGGGCCGCAGTAAGAAACCGACGCATCAGTTCCCCCCACAGTAATAAACCGACGCATCACTTCCTCTTCAGTAAGGAACTGACGCATCACCTCCCCTGCGTGGCAGTAATGTACCGACGCATCACCTCCCCTGGAGCAAGGAACTAAAGCATCACCTTCCCTGCGCGTAAGGAACCGGCGCATCACCTACCCTGCGGCTGTTTTTGTTCATGATATTGACGCATCCAAGGTACTTTGTGTTGAAAGTGTCGCATCTATAGTTTGCTATGGACAGAACTGATTTTACCTTTTAAAAGTCATACCTTGATAACTGTATGTTGGATTTTTGTCACTTTGGTCTTGTTTGGTTTAGTTAAAGATTACTTATTTTTCTAAACTGGTGTGGAGTCCATTTGTAGTGTTTTCACTCTATTACTGAATGTGTGCACAAATGCTTAACACACTGCCTCTGAGATAAGCCTGTCTGCTCGTGCCAAGCTACCACAGGGGGGAGAAGGGGTTGTCTAGGGGTGTAACTCCCTTACCCTGACTAGAAGCAAGGGTCCCTACTTGGACAAAGATACAAACCATTGCCAACTAGAGACCCCCATTTCTAACAATGTGCATTTGTAAAAAATAAAATAGCAATAAAATCATTGCATTGCTATTTTATTTTTCACATTTGAACACCGGCTTGCAGCAGGCGGGTAGGCGATGCTCCTCTGCCCTAATGAGGAAACCACCGCTGGTGGGCAAGTTTATATAAAGCCACAATGTATTTTGTATAGGAGTGGGAGTAACTGATGTGATTCAATCAAGCATGATTACACGTATCAACAGCAAAATTGCACGTAATTACGTGAGAAGCATAATCCAGCATTTAGCACTATTTTCTTTCTGCGAAATGCACCCTCACATCCAAAATGGCCCGAAAATGCATTATGCGTTAAGAAAACCGCATTAAGTGCTACAGGACATGAACAGCAGTAGCCAGCTGCCACTCTTAATTACTCAAGTTGTCATAATTGCATAATTGCAATAATTTCTCATCACAAGAGTAATGCGTAATTACTGGAATTACACCAATTACTCTGGTGTAATTGAGATTTCACCCAAGCCTAATTTTGTCAGGTGTAAAGTTCCATAAAAATATGTCGCTGTGCTTCCCAACTTTTAATAGATGTGGGAAGATTCATTCAGTTTTCAGTCTTATTAAGCAGAAACGTGACCAGTCTTGGAGACATTTGTCAACATGCACAACCACTGCTGAAAAAGTAGCTTTTAATTGAAGGAAATTCCAAATTACATTTTTAGCAAGGTTATATGTTTCTTATGATCTTTTATTCAAATCTGTCTAACATAAACTAGAAATCTCTCGATTCCAATGAAAATATTTATTTTGGATTTTTAAAAGGGTGATATTAAATTGCAGCATTTGTACATCTGTACATGTTAAACATATTCTACATTGTTATTTTTCAAATTACCTTTTTGCTGAATTGACAGCGCCAATGGCTTCTTCAACACACCAAACAAAAAAGTGTGAAGAGCACGAGTTTTATATTTATATCTATCACCAACTCTTGTTTCGTGAATAACCACGTACAAGATTCATTAATTATATGATATTGATAATACTATACTAAATGTAATATGTAGCTATTCTGGCATATTTAAATGACAGGAAAGTAGCATCGGGCCCGGAGTAAGGGTAGGACGGCTGCTAGTTGCACTGCCTCCCTGCCATCAGAGCAACGAGGTGCTCTGCCATCATCGCCAGCACAAGCCCTAATCTTTAGGGGTCCTTCACCCCTGGATCATTCAACCCGGGGCGTTTAACTGCTTCTGGTTACCAGTTAAGAAACCACTGAACCAGACTTGCGGTAGTGCTAAAATACCCAATTTTCATTCCTTTGGTCCTGATGAAGTGCCACCAGACCCGTTAGGGGCTAACCTGGCATGAAACATGTCGACCCTATGCACCACACTAGCCCTATAGGAACATTATATCCAGTTGGGGCAGATCACTTTTAACTAGGCTAGTGCCCCCTGGGAATAAATACATTTAGATAGGACGGCCCTAGACCTATTTTAACCCACTCATTCACTCACCGCACTACCAAGCCCACACACCCGCACTCACCCTACAGCTTCATCAAAAAAGATCTCCACTAAGAGCCCCTTCGCGGGTGCCCGTCGGGCATTGCAGCGCCGGCCCGACGAGGAGCAAGGCCCGATGATGAAGCATGACATCCTTCGGGGTGTGTGAAGGCACCTTTTAGAAATGACCTTCCTTCCCTTACCCTGTACACTCCTTGTATTTCTGACTACTGCCCTGGAGCACGTGTGCAGGACCTGCTTAAATATAGCTCCTGGTCCCTCTTGTTCTAAACAGGAAAGTAGCATCCTCCTTTTAGAGCTAGGATATGTAGGAAGATTTTTAGATTTTTGTTAACTTGACCCAAAATAAAATTTCTACACTGTTTCTCAAAAGGAGAATGTGCCCATTCAAGACATTTAATCTGAAGTTTCCCTAAGACATATTTGGGTAAAGGTACATTTTTATGGCATTAAATTTAGCACAAAATGAAGTATTTAATTACTCCACTAGTTGTTCCTTCTCTTGACTTATTTAGTACTGAGTTATGGTTAAGTGAAATCAAGTAGTCGAATCTTCTATCAACATAGATTCCTTAATAATGTATATTGCCTTTAGTCCACACAAAATTCCCAGCAGCAAAACATGTCTATTTGTTTTTGGGTAAAAAGAGCATATGTTGGATGGAATGCTAAACAAAACAAACAGTCACCCCCTGTCACAGATCTGGGTTAAATCCATCATTTCTTTGCTTAGCAAGCCATTCCAGTGTGGACCCAGCCATATGAAAATCAGTCTTCACCCTGTCCAGTCCGAACTGCCAGGCCACATCTTCCCTGGACCGGAAACAAGCATCCTGGGACTGGTTTTGGGGTATCACCCCTCATCAACCAGGCTAGCTTGAATCCGCGGACATAGCAAGCACGGGACCCACGCCTGGGCAAACCCTTCCCACTTAGGGCCCCAAATGCAAAATTAACAGAAGATGGATGGAATGCTGTACAAATCAAATATTCACCCCCAGTCACAGATCTGGGTTAAATCCATCATTTTTTTACCCGCCACGCTATTCCAGTTTGGACCCAGTCATATGCAAATCAGTTTTTACCCTGCTCCCAGTGGGAACAGTCCAGCCGGAACTGTCAGGCCAGGCCTTCCCTGGAACTGAAACAAGCATCCTGGGACCGATTTTGGGGTATCAGCCAGACTAGCTTGAATCTGTGGCATAGTGAGCAAGGTACTCATGTCTGGGCGTACCCTTTCCACTTAGGGCGACAAATGCTAAAAGACCAGATGATGGACTGAATGCTGAACAAAGCAAACATTCGCCCCCAGTCACAGATTAGGGTGAAATAAATTGTTTTTTTGCAAGAGCAAGGTCAAGACTGATTTGCATAAGGCTGGGTCCAAACTAGGGTGGCATGGTGAGCAAAAGAACAAGGGATTTTACTCAGTTCTCTTGACTGGTGGTGAATGTTTGATTTATTCAGCATTCCGTCCATCATTTGTTTGTGCAGCATTTTTTGCCTTAAGTGGGATGGATATGCCCTGACATGGGTCCCTTGCTCACTGTGCCATTGGATTCAAGCTAGCCTGGCTGATGAGGGGTGCTAACCCGAAGCCGGTCCTTGGATGCTTGCTTCCGGTCCAGGGAGGACCTGGCTTGGCAGTTCGAGCTGAAATGTATCCATAATGAGCAGGGTCAAGACTGATTTGCATATGGCTGAGTCCAAACTGGGGTTGTATGGTGAGCAAAAGAACAATTGATTTAACTCAGATCTATTGACTGGGGGTGTATGTTTGATTTGTTCAGCATTCCGTCCATCATTTGTTTGTGCAGCATTTTACCTTAGCAGGGCACCACAGCTACAGTCCTCTCTTTGCTAGCCCAAAGCAGCAGGTGCATTCCAGTCTTTGGTGCAACCTCTCTTAATCAGGTCCATGGAATAGCAGGTCAGTCCTTCTTCGGACCTCTCTCTAGTACAGATGAGATCTGAGGTATGGGTGCCAGGGGTTCCACTTTTATGCCCACAACTTGCCCTCTGGGAATGCCAAGTCCCTTGCCGCCTCATGACAAGTTCCTGCAATGTGTGACATCTAGCTATCCCAGAGTGCAATATTCTGCTCACCCCAAAGATGAGAGAACCTGTCTCTCGGTGTGTGGAGCTTGGTAGCCCACCTTAGAGGTGTGGCTACCTGAGGGCTACAGAGCCATGTTTGGGAAAACTAGTTTGGCAACTTTTAGACCTGGCATCCTTAGGGTGGTCTTCCTCTGGACATTTTGTCTTTTGCCTCCAAATTTTGCTGATTCATTTTGATGGCCTTAGTACTCAGAGCACTTTACCACTGCTAACCAGTGTTAAAGTGCATGTGCTTCTCCCCTAAACATGATGACTTTGGTGTATACCTGATTGGCATATTTGTTGTACTGGTAAGTCCCTTGTAAAGTACTACACCATATACCCAGGGCCTGTACTTCAAATGCTGCTAGGGGCCAGCAGCACTAATTGTGCAACCAACAGAAGTATACATTCAAACCTGTCTCAGGCATGCCACTGCAGGGCCTTTATGTGCAGTTTACTGTCACTTCGACTTGGCATTTAAAACTACTTTCCAAGCCTTAAACTCCCCTTTTATTACATATAAGTCACCCCTAAGTATCCGTAAGGACACCGTGCTATGTAAATAAAAGGTAGGCATTGTACGATTATGTTTTGCATGTCCTGGTAGTGACAAACAGCCTATTTCATTTTTCACTACTGTGAGGCCTACTCCTCTCAAAGGCTACCATTGGGAATTCCTTAAACACTTTTTAGTTGTAATGCCTAATCAGAGAGGAGCAGCGTTTTCATGTTTCATATCTTTGGAATGGAAATGATAAATCCTTCTTATTGGTGAAGCTGGATATAACTTTACTGGTTTATAAATGCCCTTACTGCTCTATGTATGTGACAGCATGTCTCCATACACATCTGGGGTGGGTGACAGCTACACTTTGTGCATTCTCTCTAGACATTCACAAACACAGTAAGGTGAGACACATTGGCATTCTGAGCACTCATCTGCATTCATCTACATTCTGATGGGTCTTCCTGGGCAGTGAAGAATGGGAGAGGCTAGCACTTACACTTCAATAAGTAGTGTCCTGACCACACACAAAATACTGATTTCACCCAGACATAAAGCCTGGAAGACAGGACTGGGCTGAAAGGGATATGTGTGCATGTCAGAGAAATTACCCCCACATCAAAGGCACTTTTAGGTATAAGTACTGGGTCTCTGACCCCCTTAAAACAGACACTTCTGGATCTTGAACTGACCTCAGTCAGAAGGACTGCTGTGCTTCATAAAGGACTCAACTGGACTGCTTTTCTGTAAGGACTGCTTTTTCTGCGTGTTGCCCTGCTGCCTGCTGCTCCCTGACTCTCCTGAAGGAGATATTGACTGTGCCTTCCCTCCAAGTGATGTCCAAGGACTTGCTGGCTTGCCTACTGTTTTCTGAAGTCTCAGGGACACAAAAGGCTTCCTGCAATACTGCTGGTGCTGCTGGACTCTGCCATCTGTGAGTACTACCCTTGACTGAGGTGCCCTCTCCAAGTTCTGGGCCTTGGAAGTTGGTTATGAAGTTGTTTTTCTACAAAATCGACACATCGTCACTACTGCACCGATTGGAAGCAATGCAGTGCACTTCAATGCCAATGCAGTGTTGATCCAGAGACAGCCCTGCGCGGCTCGATGACGACGCGGGTCCTGACTATGAGGGTTGACAATGACACAGTGCTGATCCACGGTCTCGACCGTGAGGCTCGACTTTGACGCATTGAACCGACTGCGTGAATCAGAACTGATGCATTGCCTTCACTGCAAAGAGAAGATCAATGCATCTTGTTGTTTGAATCCAGGAAAGGTACTTTGCTCACCAGTGTCTGCGTGGGTCCTGTAGCCCGTCGCGCTTCCACGAGGCCAGCCCAAACTTTGACTTTTTCCCGGTCCAGTGCAACCTAAAGTAACTTTTGTAGTGCTACTTGCTTCTAAGCACTTTACTGCATTTATTCCTTTCAAATTCAATATCTCGACTTCTATACTTTGGATTTTTGTTGTTTTGGTCTTGTTTTTAAAAAAAAATATAATAATCTATTTTTAAAACTCTGTTTGGAGTCTTTTTGTGGTATATATTTTGTGGTCCGAACCTGTTTAGCTGTTCTAGCTACTAACTGACATTTGTTACCGCCACTTCGTCATTTTGATCCTGCTGTATTTTGCTTTTCTTGTTCCTGTTGTATATTGTTTCTCTTTCTTCTTTTCTCCTACAGCTATCATCCTATGTCTCCCGCAACCCGTATGTAAAGCGCTCTGATACCCGCTTGGGTCATGTTCGCGCTATACAAAACTTTTTAAATAAAAATAAAATAAATAAATAAAATAAAATATTCATTTTGTAACTGTGTGTGTGTATTGCATAAATACTTTACACATTGCCTGTTTAGATAAGCCTGACTGCTTCGTTCCAAGCTACCAGAGGGTGAGCACAGGTTATCTTTTACTGTGTATCAAGCTTACCCTGACTAGAGTGGTGGTTCTGCCTGACCTGGGTACATACCTCAGCCAACCAGAAATCCCATTTCTAACAGCAACTGTTTTCCCCTCTCTGTCCCCGATGCCAACCTGTCTACCAGAACAAAAGAGCAGTCCCTCTCATGTGTGTCCACCATTTAACCTTCAAAGCGGTTTCCGCTTTGAAGCTCAACATTTTGGGCTCACGCCCCGTGCGTCTTCCTGACAGGCAGTAGCTCTTTCAATGGCATGCCTCTATTGTGCCCATTTCTGGGAGTCATTCACACCTCTCCCCAGGAAGGCAGAAGGCTGTCTTGTGATTGCCATCTTCAAATGGCCACTGGAATACTTGGGCAACAGAGTGGGCACTTTCTAAAGCTGCCTTTTACTCAAAAAGCGCAGTAAATTCAACTTGGCCATCAAGTTGGGTTCAATGTAACAATTCTTTTGATACTTAGAAGTATCAACTTTAGTAGTCCCATTCAGACACTAGCACAGCTGAGTTATCAGCGTGTAACCCTGTACTTGCCAATGTGGCTACTAGCCCTTTGACAGTAAAAGTACAATAATTTGGGGGTTTTACTGTTAAGACATATAAAAATACATGTCCTTTTGAGTATATAGCACCCTGCCTTAGGGATTGACAGCCTACCTTAGGGGTGACTTTATATATATTAAAAAAGATGGTCTGGACTTGTTAGTTTAAATTGCAAAGTTGAGTTAGCAGTTTAAAACTGCTCTACTAGTCTGAAGTGGCAGGCTGGGAGACATGTTTTACTTTGCCACACTCACGATGGCACAATAAGTGCTGCAGTCCATGAGGAACACTGTAACTTACAGGCACTGACTACCCCTGATACCATATATTAGAGACTTATAGGTAGGTTAACTTATGCCAATTGGGTGTAAGCCAATTAAACTACACTTTAAAGGATTAGAGCACTGGCACTGAGGCCTACACCAGTACCTAATATTTGAGTACTAGGGGAAAACGTGGGAGTGAACCTGCAAAAAGCCATTTCCTCACAATTATGTATTGCAAATAAGTTATGATCATCATATGTTGTGCAAAGGTACTCAACATTTTAGTAGCACCTTTTTATTGAGCCACATAATGGCAAGAGTTAGCTACATGGGGAGTTTTCTGTATTCTGCTTGTTCTGAGAGAGTTTAGAACATTATTGAACTATTTAGCCATATAGCTGCACCATAGCATGTTAATATCTAAATCAGATTTTTGAATGTCTTTACGAAGCATAACAAAACGTATGATCTTAGCTTTTAAGAAGGAAGGAAGTTATGGTTTGCAGGCATTTACCATTAGTTATGGTAATGATTAGTTATGGCAAATATATGCTATCGAAATTGAGGCTGAATTTGGCAATGTCCAGAAACATTCCCATGTCCAAGACCTTTCTGGGGACTGTTCTCCCCTTCAGTCTACCTTTATGTCAGGTATCATGTGTGTGTCTGAAACAACAAAATAGTATCCAATAGTATAGGGGGTGTCAGTATCACATAGCCCACAAACGAACTGCATAATAGTAACCTGCTTGGGAGCCGCTTTAGGGCACAATCGGATTCATGTCCATGATTTTATGAAAGAAAATGGTGTTCCCTTAGTTAAAGCGCATTTCTGTCCATCATTCATTTATTAGTGTGCAGAAAATGTTGTTTTAGTTCACTAAAATTGTCTGTTCTTAGTTTTGCTCTTTCTTTTTATGAATGAGAAAAGTCTGTAGTATTTCTATAGGAAAATATTTCTTGGAAATAAAGTACTTTTGATTCTGATTCTAGTGGTATTCTGTTACCTATTGCTGATACCTCTTAAGCATGTCACCATAATTTTAAAGAAAACATGGTATAAAAGGGCTTCCCATTCTGTGTCAATGAAGAAATGTGTTGATACTTAAGGGTCACAGACTTTTGACTGTTTTAGTTGTTTCTTTTACAGGTGTTAAAGGTGAGTGTTTTAGCCCTGTGTTTGATCCTTCTGTGAGTTCAGCCACAGATTGCCCATGGTCAAAATATGTCACTTACATTCTTAATGAAAGTGCAGTTTATTACTTCCAAGAAAATGCATCATATCGCCGATTCTGTAAGTAAACCTCGAGAATTTATACACAGCAGAGCGAAATTGCAAAAAATTGATTATGCAAAGCAGAGCACATTAACAAGTGTAAGGACGATGCCCTCTGCCTGCTTACAGGAAACTGAAGTCAATACAGAAATGACTGAGCGCACTGAGAGCATGGCTGGAACCCATTAGGATCCAAGAGCGCAGACGCCAGTCTCGGTGGCCTGCACTGCCCTGAGGTGCAGAGGTCACTCCAAGTGCCCGGATTAGTTTGTAAAGCTTTTCCAGTCAACCTTGTTAGAGTTTGTATTAATGGACAGACTCCAAATTTTGACCTTCGGATGCCTTGCCCCTGGGGGCAGCACTTCTCCGGTTGGGAAGATACAACATCTACCATTAGGAGTTGGCAGAACGTTTGCCTGAGAAGATGTTTGTGGGTGAACAGACCCAAGCCCTTCACTGTGTCCTCATGTTAAGCCTTTTCTGTAAAACCTGTGAGATTCATGAATATATTCCCTAATACGCATCTTTTGTTTTATAAAGGCAAATGTATAAATGTAATTTGCTGCATAAAACAGACAGAATGACTGTGTATTATAAACAAGCAATCTGCCCATCTACTTGTAGCTTTAATTCTTGCTATGATTTTAACTGCTGGGATGATGCTTTCCGTAATAACTGTGAAATCATTTTCTGGCTGCATCCGCATAATGCATTCTATTTGTAGTTTGTGCATGAACATTAGTTTCTGCAGAGCAAAATCAAAGTCTCCGGCTCCCCAATTAAATGATCCGCTTCAGAGCAAAAGAAGCTGTTCTGCTTGCTGCGTCACAGAGAGGGAGAGGCGCGAAAACCTGACCTACATCTCCTGATGTCTTCTTCCCTTGTTGTCGGTAGCGAGTTTCGGCCTCAGCTCACTTTCCACAGCAAATTCACGTGCAGTAACTAAGGGCCATATGTACTAAAGGATTATACGGTCGTAAAGAGTCTCATTCTCAAAATCGAGCCGTTTGAGACGGAAAAAAGGCCTTTTGGTGTCTAACAAACACAAATTCTAATTTGTAAGACGTTACCATATCGCAATTTGTGTTTGTAAGTACACCCCGAATCGGTTTTTGGGCGTCCCTTACAAATAAGGGACCGGAATGAAATGTATTAATGTTACTGAAATTCACAACACAAAGTTAGTGTAACCCATATGCAAATGGAACGGGGTGCCAAAAGGACCCCTTCTCCTTTGTGAATGTTGACAAAAAAAATGTTAGTTATGCTTTTCATTTTTTTTTTAACACATCCTGTTTTCCTTTCAGAAAAACGGACTGCATTTTAAAAAAAAAACCTGATTGCTTTATTTAAAAACAATCCCTGACAAGGTGGTCTACTGACCCTAGCAGGCCATTATCTCTGTGATGGCTACGAACTATAGTGAGTTGCAATTTGCAAGCTACCTCTTAATATTCACGCGGTAGGTCAAATTGCGACCCTCTACGATTCAGTATTTTGCAAACCAACCTATTAGTGTACAGGTAGGTTCACAAAATGCCACACTGGTCGCAAAAATACTTGTCGCAAATTGTGGCCAGTATTTTGCAGCAAGTTCTTATTATATATGGCCCTAACTTACATATTTGTATTTAGCTCACGTGTAAATGTCATTTTAGCCTGTACTTTCTTTAAAAACATTGGGGGCATATTCACAAGCCCCTATCGCCACTGGAACGTCACTTTTTTCGACGTTCCTGTGGCGATAGGGGCTTCACCTTATTCACAAGGCAGTGTTAAGCCACTTAACGTGGCTTAACGCTGCCTTGTGAATAAGGCCTTCACAAAAGGAGCTACAGAGGGATATAGCGCAGGTCGCCCTCCACTCAAACTCTATAATCATAAACACAGAACCTGCTCTAAACCGGGATAAACATCATGAGCATACCCCAAACCACATCTTGGTTCTAATCCTTAGGTACCAGCTATTCAATGCTGTACACACTGGGTGCTCCTATCCCTAAATTAAAAAACTTTCTCAAGTGTATCTGCCCCCAGTACATAGATGGACTTTATACGTTTCTCACACTCAGAAATTTGCACATCATATCCAACAAAAAATGTGTAAAGGTAGTGAAGGCACCTCACGGAAACACCACCATGGGAGCTACTGATAGGTTCTCATCAGTGTGCTCCGATTATCATCATTGGCAGCCTCCACGACCAAAATGAAATTGTGAAAAAAATGTGCATAAATGAATTGAAAGTGTGAAGAAGGTAAAACACGCACCACGAATAATATTCGTGTGCCCACCAATCCTGACCCCCTACTGTAAAAGCAAAAAAATGGTTTTTCTTTTTGCTTTCACAAACTAAAAACGAGCTAAACAGTCACTGGCACAACCATCAATTTTAATCACTGCTGTGTGTTTGCTCAATTTAAAAACAAGACCTACTGTCGCACTCCATCAGTTCTTATGGAAAGCCAACATGTTTCATTGCCTTATAACAAATTTCCGGCAATTTCTTCAGGGCTAGGGGTCAGTCCTCGCCACACTGTAAGTTCAATAATGTAACCAGTGGTTGCCCACACCTTGCATACCAGCAGCCAGCTTTCCTCCGCGCGGAGTCTAGAAGCCGGACGCTAATCAAATACCGGTTGACAAAGAGCAACCGTAATAATTACATGTGGGTGTTGTGGACACGTACACACCCCCATTGAGTGTTGGTACAATAGATGACAGCCTGAAACTTGAATTTTTCATTTCAACAGTCCCCCTTTCATTAAAGCGCTGGTGGAAGGTCAAAGGGAAGATGTAAAGAGGAGCTATTCAGCTTTCATTTGTGTGAAAACTCCTTGTATTTTAAGACACATAATACAGATTTTCCCCAGGACCGGATTGGCCATTTATCCTACGGAGCATTTGTCCAGGGGGCTGAAGGTACTGAAAGGCCTGTTCTAAAGACCAGATTCACTGCCTCTGTCACTGACTCTCTTCAGCTCTCCTGGGGATTATAGCAGCAGCCCCACCGGGGGCGATGAAAGAGAGAGGTACAAAAAAGAGAGAAAAATGAGCATGAATAAGAGAAAGAGAGCTAAAGCAGGGAAGCGTTGACCATTGCTGCAAGTGCTGCTTTTCGTTTCCAGCCAAATCTGATTTTCCTCTGAACTTCAAGGTCTCACCAGTGATCAGAAGTAACTGAAAACGCATAAAGCCCTAAATATATATTCTTGACGTGTGTTAGAAAGGCTGATGAAATGCCATAGCAAAGTAGGCCCTGGAGCCTAACTCCGATGCAAGGGTTGGTCCGATGATGTCAGCCTTTGACTCATCAATCATCAGATAGTTTCCCTTCAAGCCAGGATCAGCTGTAATTGGGACTACACTCAGTGCTTAATTTTCGGTCGTGGTTGCAGGTGGGGCCAACCAACACTTGATTTTGGGGGTCAGCACTTTTTTTTCCTCATCCTATTTTGACCCAGAGAAATTAAGAGTAAAAAACATTAGGGGGAAAGAAGGCGGCAAAGAAAGACAGAAAAACTGAGACAAAGGGAGACAGCAAGGAAGAATATGAACCTGCAAAGAGCATGGTGGTGGGTGACAGAGGCATAAGGTAGAATCTCGGCTAGTGGGGTGAAACATTATGATCTCTTTTTCAAATCGGTGTCACACTCTCTGATTCATGAAACAAATAAAACTTCTTTGAGTTCTGATAGCGATACCCTTGATGCATGCTTTACAAAGCTTTGTGTGTGCACTTTATTCTGCTATCAGAAGGGCACATATTTGGTTGGCCTCAGAGAGGCTTGGCTGCACAACACACTGTACGCAGGGGTCTGGGCTCCATCGGTTATGCCGTGGTCTTGCCAAAAAGAAATTCACTCGCCCAGCTAGATTCTCTTTGTGACCACGCTAGTGCAGGTCACTACAGGCCCGTTCACTAAATATGCTTGTATTATAACACAATCTCCGACCAAATTGAGTTGTTTACTCTTATCAACCTTAATCAAGACATGTCATTGTTTGAAAATTCTTCCTCTCATTCATTGCACGATTAATTGATATTTTGAAAGGTTCAGTGCCAGGAACCCAAATGAACAGACAGGAAAGCACCACTTTGAATGCTGGCATCAATCTGCAATTAGAAAGGGGGGTGAATTAGCCTGGAAATAGACTGGGTGTATTTCTCTAAATTTGCTAAAATGTGGTTTCTCTAAGGGAGCTGTTATGTTCTATAAAAATGGGAAGAGTACCGCAGACGTTTGGAACTCCTGGTCTGTGCCCATAATCAGAACCCTCAGATGGCGGTTCCTCGTGTGTACTGGGACATACCATTGTCAATTTTGCAGCCAATTTATTCCGAACTGTCCTTGTATCTAAGAAGCGGTGATGCAGCAGCATGGGATTTCTGCAATTATTGTCTGTGTTCTGTTTTCAGAACATTAATAAATAATTAAAACTCTTGCCAATAATGAATATTTTTCATCTTCTTGTTAATTTCATTATGCTTTCCTTTCGGTTTTAAATGTATGTAGTAATTTCTCATTCTTCCCATAGAAGTTTCAGATTTGCAGCTTTTCATAAAGTTTTTGATTTCTGCTTGTTCTTTCCGTGAAGCATCCCTAGATCCACTGGATATGACATGTACATAAAAAAATCATTCAAAACCATCCTTTACCTCACCTGTCTGTAAATAATTTGTATGTATATTTGTATTCTCCCAAAATAGCAATACCTGTTCTCTTCCGCTCATGCCCTTCCAGCCTTTCTCAGTTTTGTTTTCACAGTGAAGTTTTGGATACTGTTCTTTATTTTAGCCAGCAGCACTTTGTATTCTGGGACTTATGATTTCTATTTGCCTTTAGAGGTGTGGGTTTAAAAATCCAAGCACGGGAGATGTACTTCTCTAAAATGCTAGGACTGGCTGCATAATGTTTTACACATGACATGGGGCAACTTGACAGTTATCCCGTATGAGCATAGAAGGCAGTCTTGGCTGCTTATTAGAGAGTGTCAATAGTTTGATTTCAGCATAACTGTAGGGATGTTTCTTAATGAGGGTATGTGTGATTTGAAGCCCCCCCTAATAAATGCAATCTTTTGTTAAAAGTCTGGTTGAGAGACTGGTACTCGAAGTTAGAGGTGCCAGTGTCTGTGTATGATTTCATTTCAAATGGGTATATTTCACATATAAACATTTGTCCCCTACACATTTGAAGTGTTCATGTAGCCCAAGTTCCCCAAAGACGGGGGAAACAAAGTTAGCAATAAACACACTTTGGGCCTTATTACAAGTCTGGCGGTTTTCGGACTGCCAAACTCGTGGTGGGGCGGTGTGGCGGTCCTTCTGCCGCACCATCAAACTCGTAATCGTGCCCTAAGAGAGCAGAGGGGTATGCAACCAACCGATGATCAGAAATATCTCACATTTTATAAGTGAACCTTTCCCACTTTTTGCACTCAAAGAAGTTGTTTTTTATTTGTGTATTTTTTTTTAGCTAGATAGAGGATTGTTAAGGGAGACAACATATATTTTCAAGAACAGGAAAGAGGAGAGGAGAAATTATATAAAACTTAGCTCAGAAGCTTTTCTGTGATTTTGGGAAGGAGGTGGAGTGTGAGCGCAGAAAAAAAGTGCACACAACTGTGTATGTATCGTGGAAGTACATAATGTGCTAAGAGCTCACCATTCATCTGCTCACACTTCCCAGGTATCCTTATTTAACAAGACAATCCTGCTTTACATGACTAGCAAATATACCTCACATCTTCATCGCAATGCTTTTGGAATATGATTTCAACTGAACCCATTCATACAATGCTCTTCTTTGGAGAGCATCTCGAGTTTGAGATACTGCTTGTGAAACAAAATGCTCTGTATAAAGCATCTTACTTCTACCTGGAGCTAGGGTTGTAACATAAAATGCAAAAAACTTTGAGGAGACACACTCATCACTGACAGACATGATAAACAACAGGTACAATAACCCTCCAAGCTGTCTAACTGGCATCAGAAGCAATACCCTGCAACGTATGCACATAACGTGCACACAGCAAGACTCACAGTGCTCTGAGGCCACCACTGGGTGGTTAGCACCGCTCGATAAAACCCTAAATGAATAAATATGGAATTTCAATAGAGTGGTAAGGTCTGCGTTGAAGAGTGTAGCAAGAGAGAACGGTAGAGACGAAGAGATAATAAGAAGGATGGAACAAGGAAGCGAGGTAGAGTATGGCGGCGAAAGAAATGACAAAGTTAGGGAGACGTCTGTGAAGAAGAGACAATGTTAACGGGTGTAAATAGGTTGTTGAACTTATTCTAAATTGTGTGTTTGTTCTCGTCGTTTTTATGGTTTCTATAAAGAGGGAGGTTGTGGTAACTAAAGTTAAGAAGGTGGGCATGAATAGTTATTTACATATGACTTCCTGTATGGTAGGTGATATGTGACTTAATGAATGTAACCCTTCATAATGAAGGGTGCAGCTGAAGGATGACATAACAGGTGGAAGGGGCACTTAGCAAGAAGTAAACTTACTTTTCAACATTCCCAACGACTCCCTGATCTGCGGTTTCACTGTACCCTGCTGTGACTGTCAGGCGTGAGGGGGAGGGGTCATGGAATCTCTGACTTCCCTCGCCCCCAACCCCCGAATTTCACTGCCTAAGAAAGGACTCTGCATAACCGGCCTTAGCATTCACATATGATTTAGGGAACCTTTAAAGGAGGATAAAACGTATCTGCACTGCAGTTACACATTCAGGTCACCGCGTCTAGACTGTTTAAAAGAAAGCCCTGTGTTCTGTATCCAAAAACAGTACAATAAAAAAACCAGCTCTCTGCCTCGCTGTCGTCTGTTTAATGTCTAGATTCATTTGCAAATCACTTGTGTGCTGTTCAGACAGCCAAAGCGATATCATCAACTTGCTTCATTACAGCTCAGACCACCGGGGTGAGATCCGTTCTCTGAAAAATAAAGAAAGCTTGTTGAGGCAATGAAACAGCGCTCGGTGACACCGAGGGCTGCAATAACTTGCCACCTCTCTGATCTATCAGATAACTCGGCGCTGAATCATGCCAGTGCGCTTTGTTACGTCGCTCAGTTCACATCTCCCAGTCTAGCCAGGGTACGGCTTGCTCTCGTTTTATTTTGAAGTGAGTGCGTCATGAATTTATACAGATGCAGTACACGCAGGCCCGCGCACAAAGGGGAAACCATTTTGTCACACATTTCACTGAACATCGATTCAGCGTAAATGGGTTTTGTTAATCGTTCTTCCTGGCTGTGCATGTCCGTGTCCATTGCTAATTTGTCAAACAATCTGCGGACATGTAAGCCATTGAAGTGGCCTGCCCGCAGGAAACGTTTAATGTGTACATGATGCTGTTTTTTTCCCTCCATTTTTGTCCTGTGTTGTATTTTTTTGCCATTGTGCATCTTTATTCTTGTGCTTAAAATGAAGTCGGACAGATTGCACATGCTATTGCAGAATATATTATTTTTTATGTTTCATTCCGGATGAATGCAAGGCATCAGGAAAGGATGAGTGGCTTTCTAGGTTGAACTAATTATACAGCAGACCGCATGCTTTTAAATGGTGAGCAGTGGTTGCCTCTTTCTGTTTCCGAGCTGTGGATATATTTCTTATGCCCACCACTCGTCTTGGCTACTGTCTTTGGCAGGTACGTCTTCCACTGTCCAATAATTCAGGCATCTTCAGGGGAGCAACCCAGTCAGTGATTCCCCAAATTAAAAAATACAAAAGAATTCCTGTATCTATAGCCATAACATTCTTAATAGAAGTCTCTTTTTCTTTCCTTCAAAGTGTTGCCCTAATTTAGTTACAGTGCTGTCAGAGTAGGTTACTGAAAGAGCATCATTGCTCTGAAGACTGACTTCTTCCCATTTGCATACAAAACATATGACCCCTATACTACGAGCACCAAGTTAGCTTCAAGTTGTATTTAGAGTTGCATTTAAATCTCTTTGCATAAGTATAAGTATGAAAATCCCAGACTCATTGTGCAGATTTTCCATGCTGTCATGTTATCCTTTGTCCTGGAAGTCCCGTGTATGTATCCTTTTAAGACTGAGGTTGAGCGACTCTACATCAAATGGACTGCCAAAATGCAAACCTAGAGCATTTTAGGAACGTCTTTGGTATACCCTATGGCAAGGGAGACCCTAACTAGGTCTCCCCACTCTGAGTTTTCGAAACAACCCAAGTTTGATACCTTTTAAACAACCGAGCATGCAATTTTAACATGATTATTGTGTAACAATTGTGTGTATATCTTTATGTGAACCTCATTGGAGATCCAAATCTTAATAAATACATTGATTGATACCTTTTCCAAGGTCCTGACACGTGGCATCCTTTGAGTAGATTTGGGATGCAATAACCATGCCTAACTTTGATGCCTCCGGATTTTCCCTTTAAATCAAATTTAATAGCTCTGGTAAATTCGTTCAGGATTGCACAAGGCACAGTTGTTCTGTACTATAGCAGACAGGAGGGCTCAAGAGACCTGGTCCGGGGCTGGCTGCTCCACTTTGTTATGTGCTGACTCTATTGCCTACTTGTTCTGAACTCTGAAATCTCCCATCTGTGAGTTTCTCAGCCACTCCAAGTTCCTATTTGGAATCTGAAACAGGTAGTTTAGATTTTAGAATTGTATTCATTGTACTTGAAAGTCCCAGATTAAAAAGGAAACATCTGGACTGGATGTGCTACTCATAGAGGAACCTGGAAAACATGGGAGTCCCATCTTTTTCTTTGTGTATCCATGGAAGCTCTTGCATTCCTCAAAAAGAACTGTTTGCACCACAGTCCAACAGCATTCCTTATACTGCATTCAGGCATTTGTGACCCATTACTGCCTCTCCTGCACAGCAAGTCTCTAGTGACTCTGCCCACTCCTGTACAACACAGCTGTGCTCACTCTTACTACTTCCTTTACAACACACCAATGGTCACGGACGTTCCTTCTGTACAGCACAGCCATGTCCAATCTTCCCCATCTATACAGTGCAGTCCCACAGAAAATAGCCCTGGGACCATATTATGCAATGCTGTGTATTTTCCTTGTTAGCGCCGGGTGCGCCTCTCAAAAGCTGCCCTCGACGCTAACAAGGAGAGTGCACTGTAATACATTGAATGTGCTGCCCCCAGTCCAGCCACGAGCTCGTGCTGCCCTGGGGACAGCCCATTCAAGTGAAGTATGGAGCGGCTGCTTCAAAACTGGTCCACGTTTCACTGTGCAGGCATAATCCACCTGCACTTTTACAGGGGATTAGAGATCCCCTTCCAGGCAGATGCAGTGAGTGACTGCGTCTCTCTGCAAGGGGATTTCTGGGGGTCCATAGGTCCTTTTCCCCCTTCAAGAGGGCTGCTATCAGTGGGCGCACTGTCAGTGCACCTCCTGACAGCTTCTTTGCCTCTGTGCCCACGTCTATTAAACGGCACAGGCGCTGAGGCAAAGGGATTCCCTCATATGCATGAGGCCACTCCCCATGCAAATGAGGGAACACCCTCTGTTGATAGCGCTGGTGCTATATTTATGTTAGCTCTATCTGTATTACAGAAAGGGACGCACAAGCGTCTGCAGCTCTTTCTGTAATACCAAAGTGTCCGTAATACCACACATGCCCGTTGCGGCCCCAGGGCCCTTTCTATAATATGGCCCCTGGTATGTACACAAACTGGATGCCACAAGCTTGCTAAATTGTATATTATTGACAAAGAAGGCTCTTCATGGTATCCTTGAGGTTTTAATAGAATTGAACAAGAATCAGTTCAATCGGATCTGATCTATCAGAAAAGCTTACAAATTAGAATAAATCCCAATGAGATTTTACGGACATTCAAAGGGTGTGAGTGAGGGAAGATTATGTCATTCCAATGGAAGGGATTGTAGAAGAGGGCGATGCTAGTGAATATTTCTAAAAACAGAGGTTGAAAATCTTGCAATCTTAATTTAGAATGCCTATTGTTTACCCCACCTGTTAGAGAAAAGGGACTTTATGACTTTTGTTAAGAAATACAAAATAATTTTATAGTAAGAGACATAGCTAAGGGAAGAAATAGATTTCAATGGCTTCTCGAGTTTTTACCTACCAAGAATGTTTCCGGTGGTAATTGTGGTAGACCTTCAGGAGGCTTTATAACTTTCAGATCTAATGACATGTTGAAATTGAGTTCAGTGCTTAATTTGTAAAGTAAGTGCCAAAGGTTTTTCTCATAAGCCCGTGGCTGGTGTCACTGAATGTCTGGGTTGCTAAATACCAAGGATGTCTACTCTTCTTTCCATCTCATGCCTCTTTCATCCACCACTCTACACTCCCTCCCCTTTAGCTCATTTAAACTGGTTCAATTTCATCCCTTCTTTCTCTTCCATCTGCATTCTCCCTTTTTAGGCTTTCTCTTTCTTGTTCTGGGTCAAAGTCTCATGAATGACTGGTACATCCAGGTCCCAAAAAATGAATGCCGGTGGGCCCCACCTACAACCACCAGCTCAATTAAAGCACTGAGTGAGACCCTAGAAACACAGGTGCCCATGGAGGCTCATGGTCAACGTTTACTTGTTTAGTAAAACTGGTCACGTTAAGTTATTGATGGTTATTAACTTATATTTTAAACCATTTTGAGGCTCTCATTTGTTTGAAATCATCGTGGAAAATTTCAGAGTGATCTTTCTAAAATGAGCATAAACTGCAAAAACATTCCTGATTTTGGTTGTGGGTGATTTAAATTTAAAATCGATTTAGAGGAATTCGTTAATCTCGATCACTCATTTTGGGTTTTTAAGGAACACTCTCTCGAGGCTACCTAGCATGTAGGTTTTCTCAAGATGGTGTGGAAGTAGGCATAAGTTTATCAAAAAAACAGCTAATTGCTTTGAAAAGGAAGTTTAGTAGTGATAGATCTGTGGGTACAACGACTGCTAAAAACAAAAGCAGAAGCCTCATTTCTTATATTTTAATTGTTATTATTTATTTTTTTAGTTTTATGTAGCGCAAACTAGACCCGAAGATATCGGGTATCAGAGCGCTCTACATAGCACCAGTTTCGTTACACAAGGACACATTCATTTCTGTTAGGCACGGGGTGTAGGAGTGTTTCACAGGCCATTGGAGTGACTAGAGGATCACACCTCAGTGATTCGGTTATCAAAGGGTTACAAATGGCTCCCAGCTCTACTCTTTATGAGTCCCTTATCAGTCCCCTCTTCTTCCAGAGATATTTCCAATCCCTTTTACCAGTGACCTTTCTGTATAATCAAAGAGCCCCTTTTGAAGTGTACTGAAGGGCCTGGTTCTTCCTTCCTCCTGTTTCTTCCTTCCTGGTTGCAAATCACGTGGAAAACACAGCCAAATGCCTCTCTGACAATCTACTCATCCAAATTTCAGTCACTGAAAATAACTTGAAAGCAGGCATCAACATATCTACCTTTAAAACACGCCTTGCAGAAATCAACTCCGAAATGGAAGAACACAAGGACCACTTGATGCAACAAAAGATTAACAAATTGCAAAAGGTGTTATGCCTGCTGAATTTTGTTTTGTTTGCATTTTTGATTTCACCCTTTCTTTTTCCCAGGTGAAATACGCTCCCTGCATCGACTCAGGTGCAGTATTGTACTTCAAAAGTGGCCACCCTTTATTCAGAAGGTGTCTTACTGATTATTATAGGGTAGGATTCTTTCATTTTCGGTCCTGATGAAATGCCATTTGACCCTCCTGGCAATCTAAGGCATGAAACATGTCGACCCCATCTTATCACTTTAATTGGTAGCTATCATGGTACATTGCTACTAGAGGATAGCACCTCTGTTTTTAGTTAGTCAAGGTACCTGTACCCCATAAAACTCTCCCTTGGTTACCTGAGACTATTTTATACACACCCTTATCATCACCCTATCTTTCACATGAGTCCTTTTCATGCACTCATCTAAACGGCGATGATGGATCAAAAGATCTCCAATAAAGAGCCCCCAGGCCCGTCAGGCATTGCAGCACCGGCTTGATGAGGAGCACCCTATGATGAAGCATGACAACCCAATGGGTATGTGAGGGCATTAAGATCTGACCCTGTGGATCCCCAGAGATCCCGGTGGTCAGTTCTGTTATTCCACCTGTCTGTTGACTCACCCACTTACGAGGAACTACTCCCCCTGATATGTTTAACACAACACAAATATAAGTATAAGTTGATAGTCATCAAATACGTTTTCTCTTTACAAGATTTATGTCATCATTAGTGAAATGAAATTCTCATTTCTACTTTATTATAATCTCCCGAAAACACACTAACCAGGTTCCTTCACTAGCCATAGCCATAATCTTGTGACCTGCTTAGCACCGGATGAAGTTAATTATAACACAAATCATCATTTTTGTAAATGTTCTCTTTTGCTACATTTGGAAACTTGCTTCATCCATTAAGCTATTCAACTATTGGAACTTAAAACGTGATTAGTTCAGTATTTTGTTTTAGATTCACCTTTTGAAGTTCGCTGAAGTCTTCCACTACACGTTCTGCAAGTCCATTTTAAGTTCAGAGATTAACCAGGAATTCACCTTTTATACTAATGCACATACTGTTCTTTCTTGTATCGCGTCACTCATTGTTTTAACTTTCTTGACACTAAGCTTATTTTTTTTCTTTTGTGTCTTCCAGGCTTTCTTTCAACGCAAACACCTCAGAACCAGATGTTAGGAGTATCCAGAAGACTCACTTGGGACTCACCATCAGATGAACATCACAAGCTCGGGAAGGGTGTATCCTGTAGAAACACTTTGAGTAACAAGCAGGTGTTTCCAGATGGACATGGCCTAAATAGCGGCTGTGCCCAAAAAAACAGCTGAGATTTGATGGATCTCGCAAGATCTTGCTTCAAATCCTGGGAAAACTCCTTTTGATTCACAGTGATGTTTAAAATTCTTGCCTCAGCACATATCCTAAGCTAAATTATGCAGTACTCCCATGGAGTGAAAGCATTCATGCCGCCTTACTGCTGCATTTAACTACCACAGCGGAACCCTGTCATATTATCTGCCCCATTGGAGCGTCTAACGGTGAAGAACAGCACAGGCTCCTTAGAAGAATTAAATGGGGGCAGATGGCAACTAACAAATTCGACTCATGAAATCGATATGGACTGGCTGGCAGACCGGCACAAACAAGTGGGGTCTCTTAGGCGAATGGGATAAACTTGCATAAGAGCTAGCTTCGTTGCTCCGAGGGAGCACCACCATCAGAATTATAAATAATCCAACACACACCCTGGGTCAAGTCTCAGCAATCAAGCAATGTGCTAAACAACTAAACACCAAACGAAGGGAATACCAAAAAACTGGATCGAGTCTGCCAAAAAGCAACTGAAATTAGCAGCAAAGATACACTCCCAACAGGGTTGGAAGGCAAAACGTGAATCCACAGAGGCAAAATGGCTGAATATCTTTGCGCTGTTGGCTACGTGCAAGTCCCAGGAATTCTGGCAATATCTAAATAATCTAATCCATGGGTCTTCCAGCAGAGAGAACCCACTCGATGCGGACACTTGGGTAGCTCACGTGAAATCCCTGTACACTGTCGACTTGAAAGCATCTTCTCTAAATAGTGCCACAGTACCATGGAGGGGAGTGGACAACATCACAGCAGAGCCCACCGGATCCCCGGCTGACTTAACTTTTCCAGGCAATAAAAAAGATTCAGCATAACGGAGCGCCCGGCCCCAACGGATTGCCCGGCTCCCTCTTTAGGGAGGACATGGACTTTTGGTCCCACAATCTTGCACAGCTATACGCGGAATGTAGGCTTTTGGAGGACGTCCCAGATTCCTGGAGGGGCTCAGTGTTGCAACCAATATACAAAAAAGGGCCAATCACTGACCCCAGGAACTACCGGATAGTTGCCCTGCTGGACATTGAGGGTAAGGCCTACGCAAGCACACCATTGCAGGAACTAGTTGACTGGGTCTGCACCGAAGGTCTTTTGCCCTTTTACTAGACCGGGTTCAGACCAGGGGGCTCTACCGTAGATAACATCACTGCCCTGTCATATTTAGTCCAACAAGCGGTGGCCCATCGATCCCTGCCGTTCTTCGCCTGCTTCATTGATTACACAGCAGCCTTCGATGGGGTAGATCATACCATCCTCTGGCAGAAATTGGCACGCTGGAACATCAGTCCGTCACTACTACAAGCCATTAGATCGCTGTACACTCGAACCTGGGTAAGGGTCAAACTTTCCAGGGAGTCTGCTACGGAGAAAATTGCCACAGATCGGGGGCTAAAGCAGGGATGCGTCCTGGCACCGTTCTTTTCAATTTGTACACCGCGGACATGGGTCGAGCACTGCACGGAGCTACTTTAGCTACTCGTAAGATCGGTCATATAAAGATCCAGTTGTTGCAATATGCCAACGACCTTGTTCTTTTGGATCACACCAAAATAGGACTTCAAAAAGCACTCACTGCCCTCTCTGAATATAACGCCGAAAACAAGTTGGTCGCTAACTCAAGCAAGTCCAAAATAGTGATTTTTGGCAACTACCTGAAGGAAAAACTCGCAAAATGGAGATTGGGTGCCCTGATTTTGGACTGTGTACACACCTACAACTATCTTGGGGCCTGGTTCTGCGAAACGGGCCGCCCACGGGTCCACCTACATAAACTGTGGCAGAAAGGAAAGATGGTTACCCATGCCCTCTGTAAATTATATGCCATTTTAGATAGTCCAACAACTACGGCAATTCGAAGAGTATTGAGGGCTAAATTACTACCGGCCCTTAATTACGCTCAACAGGCATTTCCAGGGAGGCTCGCGCAGGACTTGGAAAAAATACACTGCACAGCATATAAAAAGATATTTCGTTTACCAGCCTGTACTAGAAACATCTTGATTCGCCTTGAATTCGATCTTAACCAACAAAAACTAGAAGCGCTGGCTGCCCTGACGAAATACTTTTATTTAACAACGGCGGCTCCGGAGAACACCATGAAGGCCGTCATGAAATCCATTTTTCTACAACTGAGTAACCCTTGGTTTGCCTGCCTTGCTATAGCCAAAGATCTTCTGCAACTTGCGATAGAGAACTGGTATCCTAGTATAATCAACTACACTACCACCAAAAAATATTAAAAAAGCAACTATGCCTACGCTCTCGCAGTCTGGACATGGAATCCTTGGCAGCCAAAGACTTTCATGAAACCCAAGGTCTTCCCCACATTCTGCTTAGTTACAAACCCCACCACACGCAGCCCGTGGGGAGACAAGCTCTACATCGGATCCTAGCAGCTAGACTACATCCGCTCCTTTTAAAAGAATTATATCCAACAGGGAAAGCACGGCTGGGCATTACGGAGTGTCGCCTCTGCAACTACAAAAGAGAGTCCCTGGCACACATCTTACTTTGCTGCCCTGCCTTGCGGCTAGTTAGCGGAATCCATCTCAGACCTATTCTCCTTCAACTGGGCACCCGTACAGAAAAGGAGGCTGTCCAACAGCTCTATACTTTGGACATTGTGAAGCACATGGCCAACTTTGGGAAATTTGTTTATCACACTCGCACAAATATGAAGGACAAGTCTCCATAGACAGAGTGCGACGAACAGCCCGGCGGCCCCTAAACACCAGGGTCACCGCCCTGGAGGCCCGGCCATCACTGAACAAGCGACTCATCACGGGGATTTTTCAGTTTTAAATCCTGTCCCTATGCCTTATGTGTCATACAAAAGAAGAACTGATTTTAAAACGCCCTGTGCATATATTTATTTTCTGATCTACTAAAGTTTTTAACGTTATATTTTGTAATGGTTTTAAGTAACCATACAAATAAATTCAATTCATTCACAAATCCTAAGTAGAATTTACATTTAAACATTCTACACCAAGATTTCCTCATTTTTTGGATGGCAATACAATATCAGTGAGGGCATCATTATCATGAAAGTACTATTATGCCAAGGGAAAACCATTTACATGATTCGTAGGATCTCTACCTTTATCAGCGCACCCTTTAACATCCACTTGCTAAGCCTGCTCAAGGTTATCACCAGCCCAGAGCCTCTTACCTGTGGCAGTCTGTGAGAAACTGAATTATTAATTGGGGAGCATGGTGGTCCACAACAAGCAATAAGGTCACTATCTTGTCAGGTCCAGTTAAACGTTTCAGTAATTTAAACATTAGGTCAACCCCTGGTAGCTATGGAGCAGGCAGGCTTTGCAAGTACAGCTCCTGCTCATTTTAAATACTCTCATTTGCATTTGATTAATTATGTGAAAGTCTTTATGATCATAACTGGATCCAGTGAACACCATTTGTTGCTGGTCAAGTGCGATCCCCAGTAGGGCGGAGTAAATCGATGAGATTAAGGTAAATAATGATTGTATGTAGTGCAAAATTACGTGTACATGGAGTACTTGTTGGAAAAATAGCATTATTCATAGCTGTGTGTTATGCAACGACCATTATTATTCGAATGGAATGTTAATCTAAAAGACGTATGGATCTGTTTGCAGCCAGTTATCTATATTTAGATGTTATTTTCCATTTCTCTGAATAATGCCGTATTTGTCTTCGCCTCAGCATAAACCTCATACCCAAGGTACATTGCTGATCTGGGAGATCCGCCATTAGTTCAACAACAAATAAACGACAATGACAGACAAAAGTAAGAGCCGAACAAAGAGCCCCGTGCTCGGAGCTTTTATTGCTAAGCCATGGCTTCAAAGGGAACAGATCTCGAGTGGAACAGAATCACCGAATGCGTTTTACAGCTCTCCTATCATCTGTGCTATTTTCTGTAAACTTGGAATCGTTTGTGTTGTTTTCAGCTGCGCAGATGGATGTGCTTTCTTTTGTTGTTTGATTTTATACAATATAGAACAACTTCTTTGCAGACACCATGTGGTTCCCACACTACCTGCAATGGCTTGCACAAATGCAGCGACAAACTGTTAAAAGTCTGATAACGCCAGATTCCACTGTACAACTTACCAGGAATCCTCGGCCGACTGAACCTTTATTACCTGCTGAGAAGTGTAAAGGGGAGAAACAATACTCTTTTCCAATCATGTCATGAAACAATTTAATTCTCGGAAAAGATCACGGACTCTGAATTCCAAGTTTAGAGGTTTATTACAAAACCAAAAATAACTGAACATACAGACACCTCAGAACAAGGTTGCAAAAATACAAAGGCACTAATTTCCATTTCCATTTTAATAACTTTGGGGCATATTAGCAAGACCCACGTTAAAATTATCGCCGTTTTAGCGGCAGGAAACTGCCGCTAAAACGGCGATAATGGGCTTGCTAATATGCGTTATGGAATTCAATAGAAGCCCAGGTTAGATGTCCTGCACATCTAACCTGGGCTTCTATTGGAATTCTATAGCGCATATTAGCAAGCCCATTATCGCCGCTTTAGCGGCAGTTTCCTGCCGCTAAAACGGCGATAATTTTAACCTGGGTCTTGCTAATATGCCCCTTTATTTCGGCCACTAGGGCCATAAAAGTACAAATAGCAAATAAAACAGATAGTATACACTTTTGCTTAAAAAATTGGGATAGCTCAATTTCATCCACTGAACGCACAGGAAATAAGAGTCACAGCAGGGATATAAAAATATACTTAATACTGTCTTCAACCCATTAAAAACACAATAAAAGCAACCATCTAGAGATGAGCTGCACTCTAAAATTTTTACAAAAATAAAAATATAGGACTATAACGATAGACCCAAAACATGGATACACAGTTAATGTGCCTGCGCAAATTCAATGCATTCGTTCTTCCCCATGGGGTCTATTTTAAAATGGCCCGCCGGATATGCCACATACAATTTAAAAATCGTGATACAGCAAAGACTATTGGTGGATGGGTGTCATACTTTAAAACTCTGTAGGCCTCTACACAGTGCACCAAGCCCAAATTCTTGCAAAGTTGGATTAACCAACGCTTGCGCGACAGCCGGTAGGCAGGGCAGAGAACAGAACATGTATTTCAGACTCCACCTTATAATTACATGCAGGACAATCACCCTTTTGGTCTTTCACCCATTTGCTGGTGTTCGCTAATAATGGAAGGGTCCCTAGTCTGAATTGCACGTACAATTTCCTAGCCAATGGGGGTTGAATAAAATCCAGAAAATGTTCCTTGCTATATACATCTTTTACTAGCAGAAAGTCTGCTGTCAAACGACCACATGAGGCACTTTCTTGTATGGACATTAATTTAGATAGTCTATAGCATTTATCTAGCTCTGACCTGGAAATCATCGCACATGATGTCTCGGGTGTTCTCCAGAGGTCCGGCTTGCCTAACTTAAAGGCGAGATCCCTTATGTGACAAAGCCAGGGAATTTTCTTGGTAGCACAGATGGTCAGAAGCTCATTTAGCTCAGCCCTATAGACGGACAGCTCTGGGGTCACCCATAACCTCCGCCAGAATGTTAAAGGTCTCAGGGCAATCTCTTCATCAAGGGGCCTAATACCCAGGTCCATACGGAGGGGTGTGAGGGGGTACTAAGGGTAGGCCTACAAGCTGCCGCATGAAATTGTTCTCCACCTTCGCCAAGTTAGTGGTAGAGCAATGCCCCCATAACTCCACCCCATATAGTGTAGCACCCCTTACTTGTGCTTTGTAAATTTCCACCACAGGGGCGGCTGGTTTAAAAACTGAACTTCTATGCAATTTCATTATACCGCCCACTGTCTGGGTAAGCCTGAGTCTTGCTTTGTCCAGCTGCGGCCCCCATTCAAAGTGCTCTGACAGGGTAACTCCCAGATAGTCAAATATCTTCACTCTTTCCAAAGGAGTGCCGTGTAGTGAAGGGTCGTGTTAGGGGGGGTTGAAGACCATATATTTAGTCTTTGTTAAATTGATCTCCAGCCCTCGCAACTTACAAAAATTGGCAAAGCCATCAAGAATGCGCTGGATACCCATTGGTGTTTTTGAGAGTAGAAGGGTGTCATCGGCAAACATCAGCACAGGGACCTTCCCGGAGACCAACTTGGGGGCATCATTGTCCTTTATTTTTTTAAGATGGTCAATAAGACCGTTGATAAAAAGACAAAATAAAGTAGGAGCCAAAACACATCCCTGCCGTACCCCCTTTTGGACAGGAAAACGGGCAGTAAGTTCCCCATATTTTCCACATCGTACTTGGGCAAAATCTTCCGAGTGGAGCCTCTCAATGACCTTAAGAAGGTAGGGAGGAATCCCCAGGTCGTTCAGCACCTTCCAAAGTTTCTCCCGGGGTACTAGGTCAAAAGCCGACTTCAGATCAACAAATATCAAATAGAGGCTGCCACCCTCTATAGTCACTGTTTTCCAGAAGAGTAGTTGTAATCTAAATATCTGGTCTAAGGTTGACATATTTGTTCTGAAGCCGGCCTGGTAGGGACTTAGTATTTGTTTTTCTTCCAGCCAACCCTAAAGACGGTCCAAAAGCACCCGGCCGAAGAGTTTTTGGGTAATATCAATTAAGCTGATCGTCCTGTAGTTGGAAGGTGAAAGGGGACAGCTTTTTTTAATATGGGAACTATTTCAGCCCCACGTCAGGTATCGGGGGGATCCAAGCCCTTCAGAACGACATTAAATAGGACACACAAGTATGGGACCCATATTTTGGGTTCTTCCCGGAAGAGGTCACCTGGTACAAAGTCCATCCTACGCACCAATCTAATTCGATATAACATAAAAAGAATAAGCAATTCCAGAAATACTAAACAAGCAATAACTGCACCAACATCTATATTAGTTTTCATTGAAATCTGTAAAGAAAGTCCGTTAGTCTATCCCTACACTATTCTAAAGGGGCATCCCTACTTAACTTTGCCCAAACAAGATCATGAAATGGTGTCAGCTCGTGATGACTTCCTCAGAAGTGCACTCACGTTGCAAAAGACCGTCTAAGTCTCCATCCTAAGAATCAATCCCTTCCTTTCACCCTCTTTGCTCTTTCTACCTCTCCTCAATCGGCTCCTGCTCAATCTGCCCTCTCTGCTGACTCCCTTCTCTTCTGACTGCCTCTCTTCCCTCGGGGCACTGTCCCTAATACAAAATGGACATTCAATAGGCCCGCCCAGGTAACACCTCTCCTGGCCAAACACTTCTCCTAGGTAACTTTCCACTACAAGTTGAACTCGGTCCAATGACGGTTGAAGTGTCCTTGGGTCTCAGGCTTCTTCAGCGCAATTTCCAATTATCAGCATTCCTGGAGACTTTGTAGCGGATCTCCTCCATACCTAACTCCTAAAACAAAAGCATTATTCTAACTAATGAAGACGATGTCCTTGCACCTGCAACGAATGCATGAGAACGAAACAACCTTGCACGCAGATGAATTTCGCTGACCGTCTCCAAATGAGAGTCTCACCAGGGGAAAATACATTTCGGGCCTACATAAACCAGCTAACATAAGGAAACGAATAGGCCTTTCTTAACGCGAAGGAGCAGATACTCCATCTAGGCCTTTTAACATCAACTTAAACACATTTAAAATGTTACATCTGTAAGCACTACATTTCATCACGTTTAAACACAATTAATCATCTATGCGTGTGCAACTTCAACATGATGCACGTTTAAATCTACTGCATTACATTTCATACATAATTCCTTCTAAATGCCACTTTACGGTTCTTGAATGGCTTAGCATTTCAATTACCACTGATTATTACATCACAAAATCTAACTAAGGTTAACACACACATAAGAATATATACGGGTACAAACTACCTATGAATATAAGGTACCCCTACAATTTTCAGAATATCTTCGCGCTCTATCAGTTCCTCCCTCTGATGACTAGTGTCATCAACAAAATCACAATTCCCTGGAGAAAGAACCGACCTAAACAGAGCTCGTAGCCATTCTTCCTTGTCGGAACCTTTCCAGATTCTTGATATTCTCATAATGACTGTCCTGCAGTCTAGTAATCCTTACTTCTCTTGCCCTAAGGGACCTTTCGACCTGATTCGCCTTGTACCACTGATAAGCCCTCACAAAACCCCATAGGCAAATCACACAGACCACGATTATAAGGATAGGTCTCAGAATGTAACCAAGAATACCTTTTCCCAAGCTCGCAAACCAACTCCCCACTTTACCAAATCCCTTTCCAACTTTCTCCCAAATGCCCTCTTCGGTCAGATCCTGGATCTCATGATGAATCTCAGTGATGTTACTTATATACTTCTTCAGATCTTTACTATTATCTGGTATATGAGTACAGCACTCTTGCACTTTCAGCATTTTACAGACTCCGCCCTCTTTTGCCAATAAGACATCTAAAGCAAGACGGTTCTGCATCACCATTGTCCTTATCGACAACATCTCTCCATCCACGAGCAATAGTGATTTAGCTGTATTCGTCGACAATTTGTCCACAACAGTCGCCAGCTTTCTAATCTTCACATCATTCAAAATCACTCCTAAACCTGGTATTACAGCTCCAAAAATATCTCCAATCACTCCTCCGGCACTTGCATATCTCCTTACCTAGAATGTATTCCTCCCTCGAGGAGTCCCAGCTCCTCCACATGATAAATCTTGGGGAAAACAGCTGCCAGGTAACAAGTACCATACCAGTTGGCAGACAATCTCACATAAGCGTTTTTCCCACATACAAAGTATACTGTTGATACCACTTGTACCGGACCCTGCAAAAAGTTCTTTGCTGACTCTTCCATGGTGAAAATGTGATCACACGCACTCTGTCCCACGTAAACCTTATCATAATAGGTCTGGACACATTTGACACACAGCTTCCCTTTTTGCACCAGATCTAATGCTATAGGGCCATAGCTCCCTTTCGCTCTGTGAGCTAACTCCTCCTTCGTCCAATCCAATGGACTTTCTCCAGTGTTACGTGTTTGGGTTAGTTGTCTATACCTATCCTCTACTTGATCTACAAACTTCTTTTCTATCTCTGTTAGTGAACATGTTAGGTTATGTCTATGTGCATAAGCTGTATCTAGCGATGCAGTTGGTATGAAATATTTCCCAATTCTATCTTCCTGCTTGTAATAATCACACTTGTTCAGGTGCTTATATGCTGGAACCTCTGAAAGCACCGCGTCATAATTGGAAAAGAAGTATTCATAATGACCTCTCCCATAAACATGCTAAGCAACAAACTACATGAAATCCCATAAGTCAACGGAAGTTGATGGTATCTAATGCCCTCAACCACTGATGCAGGCAATTGCATACACACATAACAATCACTCACGTCCATCGTTTCAATATATTCGTATAGCAGCTTAGCATACGTGTTAAGCTTAAAATCACTTCTAGACAAATCTACATGCAATCTACGACTATTTTGATCTAGCATAGCCTTTTCAGCTCCTATGGTGTCCTCTTTCTTGCTAGAAGTACTAGGTGTAGGTGTCCCTTTCACCTCCATGACTTCTGGCTCATGTGAAATAATAACTGACACTATAATAACTATAACTATTGAAACTATCACTCCCACTATGAAAGTACCTATCACACACTTGGATCTATGGTTCGGATTTCCAGACTCCATTTTCTTGTTAGTCGTTCAATTTAGAGGATACACAAAAGTCTCTTCTTTCCACCTCGATGTGCTGCTCAAAAGTTCAAGCAAAGCTCATTGGAATTCTGGAAATTCGTTCAAAGTTCAGTTTTTCCGGGTTTTATCTACACAGTCCAAAAAGACTTCCCTAGCCCTCTTTCTTCTTCTATTGAAAAGCCCTAAATTTATTCTTCTTCCACTCGGGCCTAGGTTATCTTCTTTGGAACAGCTATTTACAATGCACAGTTCATTCACAATCTACGATAAGTTCAGATCCGATTGCAGCTAAAACATGTTGCAAAATCTCAAGACGAACATCTACCAGTTCATGAGGTGATGCTTCAAATCCAAACGTTGGGAAAACTAATTTATGCAATATCAGAATTCGCACCTTGCTCAAAACTGGAGGTTTTGGGACCGTGATTGTCAGCACTCCTTCAACTTCGAGTCCTGGAACTATCAGTCCCACATCAATTTTCAGTAGAGGATTCCTGCTGATCACTCGCACGGACCTCAGCCTCCTGGAACTCACTACTCCCGGCATCAGTTACTGCGTAAGTCCACTCCGGGGCAGCCTATCTCTGGCAAGGCACTCTTGCCTTCTTGACCTTCTCGGACCTTCTCGGTCTTGCTCTTCTTCACTCACTTCTGATTCAGATGTCTCGGACACAGTGGCGAGATCTCTCTCAGGGGCCAACCTCAGATTCAGCCTTCTTTGTCTTTCAGGCCACGATTCTTCTGCTCGATCAGCCCTCTTGCCTTTCTCTCGAACCCTCTGAGCACCACTTCCTTCGGCTGAGTCTGACTCTATATTACCCGCAACGTTACCTTCTACCTCAGAGTCAATAACTGGGTTGTGTGTAGCGTAACCCTCCTCAGCCCGGTCTGGTGAGCAACCAGCTTTGTCAGCAACCCTCACAGCTTGGCTTGTCCTCTCTCGTGGCCCTGCCGCCACAGCTAGATTTTCATTCACGAGAGGTGCTGTTTCTTCCAAGGGTTCTGAAACTCGACGAGTATGGGAAGCATGTATCCAATTTGGCAATCCTCCGCACTTCACCGCTGTGTTCATTACCAGTATCACCTGGTAGGGGCCTCGCCACCGAGCATCCAAACAGCTCTTCCTCACGTGCTTCCGGACCAGCACCCAATCTCCCGGGCACAGGTCGTGGCAGAGATCTCTTGAAGCCGGAACAGCAGCAGCTTCCACCTGCTGAGACATAGAACGGACCACATCAGCTAGTCCTTTGCAGTAATCAAGGATTAAGTCATCAGTGATGTTTATCAAGGCTGAATACGGTATTGCTGGCAATCTCATCGCCCTCCCCATAATGATTTCATGCGGGGAAAGACCGGTCCTCCTATCTGGGACACTGCGAACACTCATCAACACTAGAGGCAACGCATCAGGCCACTTCAGAGATGTAGACGAACACACTTTCGCCATCCGTGCTTTCAAAGTTCCATTGATCTGCTCCACTATCCCAGAAGCCTCTGGTCCATAGCTACAATGAAGTCTCTGATCAACATTTAAAGCCACGCAAAGCAATGTCATGATTTCACTGTGGAAGTGTGTCCCTCTATCCGACTCCAACGAAGTTGGAAAACCGAACCTAGGAATCAACTCCCTCAATAATAGCTTCGCTACTGTAAGGGTGTCACACCTTCGTGTTGGATAGGCTTCCACCCATCGTGAAAAGACACATACTACCACTAAAATGTATCTCAATTCGTTACACCTAGGCATCTCAATAAAGTCAAGCTGTATCCTGTTGAAAGGTCCTCCGGACCTCCCAATGTGACTCAGTGCGACCACAGTCTTCTTTCCAGCATTCATTTGTTGACAAGTAACACACCCTAGACACACTGCTTCAGCAAACGCACGAAACCGTGGATTGTACCACGTTTGTCTGTACACTCGCACCATCGCATCTCTTCCTAGATGTACAGTACCATGAATTTGCCTTGCCATCAGGCTCAATAGGTCATCTGGTAACACTGCTCGACCATCACTTGAAACCCAAATTCCATCGTCTCCCTTTTCACATCCTGATCTGACCCATACATCCCTTTCCTGACCTGGAGCTCCTTCCTGCAGGCTCTTGAGTTCCTTCCAAGTGTCTGCCATGGCTAACATCATGTTGAGCTCGGTTCCCTCTTGGCTCTCTCCAGTGTAATCTCCAGTAAATATGCACCCTTGTTCAGCGCAGAAACGTGCAATTTCGTCCGCGTACTTATTTCCAACAGAAACAAAATCCATGCCCCTCCCATGTGCAGCGCACTTTACCACTGCAATTTCCCTGGGACATCGCAACGCTTCTAACAGTCGTCTCACATAATCTCCATTTCTGATCGGAGATCCAGATGAGGTCAAGAAACCCCTTGGAGACCATAGCTGTCCAAAGTCGTGAACCACACCAAACCCATATTGGCTGTTGGTATAGATGGTGATTCGGATCTGATCAGCTGCCAAACAGGCGCGAGTCAAAGCGATGATTTCAGCCACTTGTGCGGAGTATACTCCTTCTAGGCAAGCAGCTTCAACCACTCCAGTAATGGTACATACAGCAAATGCTGCTCTAAAATGACCCACATTGTCTCTGAGGCATGAACCATCGACAAAGAAAATTTCATCAGGATCAGACAGAGGTTCATCAACAACGTCGGGTCTTGGTTTGGTGCAAAGTTCAGTCACATCAAGACAGTCATGATCTTCACAATCTTCATCATCTACATTTGGCAATGGTATCAATGTAGCAGGATTTAAAACAGAACACCTCTTCAGAGTCACATTCTCCGCGGCAAGTATGACTTGCTCGTAGCGTGTGAGTCTATTGTTCGTCAGGTGCTGTGTTTTAGTCCTTGTCATCAACAGTTCAACAGAATGCGGAACATAAACAGTCAAAGGATGACCCATAACAATGCTTTCACACCTTTCAATGCTGACACCTGTTGCAGCAACGGATTTGAGACATCCGGGCAACACTGAAGCTACTGGATCTAAAGTAGCTGAAAAGTAGGCAACTGGTCTACGGACATCGCCATGACTCTGAGTCAGGACTGACAATGCGCAACCTTCTCGATCATAACAGAACAGTGAAAAAGACTTATTGTAGTCAGGCATTCCCACAGCCGGAGCACGACATAAGCCCTTCTCAACTCCAAGAACGCAATCAGACAGTCATTGTCCCATGGTACCGGATCACTCACATCCTTATGCGTCAGTCTCTGCAGAGGCTTCACCTTCAGCGAGAAGTTGGGAATCCATTGGAGACAGTAACCAACCATTCCCAAGAACATTCTGACTTCCTTCTGAGTGGTGGGCACAGTCATGTTCATGATCGCCTCAATTCGATCTGGCAACACTTTTCTCTTGCCTTTCTCAATTCGATGGCCTAAGTACTGAACCTCACTCAGACAGTACTGCAACTTGTTTGGGGACACCTTGTGTCCATTTTCTCCTAAATGATTCAGTAAGGCAATCGTGTCGATCCTGCAAGCATCCTCCGTTTCGGACGCGATGAGGAGATCATCAATGTACTGCACGAGAACAGAGTTCTGTGGCAGTACAAGACTCTCAAGATTCTTTTTCAAGATCTGATTAAAGATTGATGGACTCTCTGTATACCCTTGAGGGATATGACACCACGTTAACACACGATCTCCCAGACGGAAGGCAAATAAAAATTGGCTCTCTTCGTGCAACGGTATTGAAAAGAATGCTTGGCACAAGTCAATCACCATGAACCACTTGGCTTCACATGGAATCTGGAATAGTATCACTGATGGATTCAGTACCACTGGACAGCATGGAACCACAATCGTGTTGACCTTTCGCAGGTCTTGCACGATTCTGTATTTCCCCACTTGGTTTCTGCAACCCCATAATGGGTGAGTTACATGGACTGCTCATTCTCTCCTTAAGAATTCCCTGCTGAATCATGGATTCGATGAGAGGCTTTATCCCTGCAATCATTTTAGGCAACAGATTATACTTAGGTGTTCTCGGAAACTCAGCATTTTGCTTGACCTGGATCTTAACTGGCTCAACATCTCTGATCAATCTGATCTTCTCCCCTGTAAAGTCCCACACATCCAATGAAACAGAGTCTCTTAGGTCAAGTGGAAGCTCTTCCACTGTCAACATAGGATACATCTCTATACAGAAATGCTGATTTGCAACCTTGAAGGTGGCATCATCATCATTTGTCTGTAATTCCACTCCCTTTGGGGTGCAATAGATGGTACAATTCAGTTTGCACAACAGATCACGTACTAGCAAACAGACTGGACTTGAGTCACACACAACAAATTGGTGTAGATCTCGAAAGGTTCCTATTCTCACAGGAATCGGCTCGGTCAAAGGGCTATTCATCTTCTTATTTGCCACTCCTACTACTTGGATTGATTGTCCCAAGAGGGGTAGGTTGGGAACTACTGCAGATCTCACAGTAGAACGGGTAGCACTAGTATCAACCAAAAAGGTGGTGGGATGACCGTCAACATCCGCCTCGACAAACGGTCCCCTCTGGTCTACCTCTAAGACCGCCCCAAGAGTGCAGTCTTCCTCCCCCCTCAAGCACCGTCATGCCAACGGGTCTGAGCTGTACTCATCACAATCCTCAAAAAGGGGCATCTGCTGGTACGTTCGATTTCCCTGTGGAATTCTCGGAGGTTGCGGAAGTTGCGCCTGCGGGCACAATGTCCCCCTGTGCATGGACCTGGGTCTCGTCACAGTATTGACGACCTCAGATGCCTGCACTGTCTCTCCCTCTTGTTGCACTTGGTTCGCTGGATTTTATCTACACTTGCATTTCCAATGCCCGATCTTGTGACAAAAGTGACACGCAGTTATCTTTTTCAGTGTTGCCACATCCATCCCTGTCTTAGGGTCTATAGGTTTCCCCCTTCCTGGACCCTGCCCATTCTGGGTCCCTCCTTGATTGTTTCCCTGTCTTCTCCCTAATGTCCCTCCACTTGGCTGTGCCTGAACTTCCCTGTCAGCATTTTGCATCTGGACTAGCATTAGCTTATCCTTAAGCTTCCTGTGTTTCGAGTCCACTGCATCGCTGCAGTACCTGGCGTACCGCAGTATCTCATCCACTGACTTGTTCTGCCAGCCGATCAAATGCTACTGAATCATGAAGCTGATTTCTGATCTTAGACCCAAGACGAACTTGGAAACAAACTGTCCCATGTCTTTGGGGTCTAACGTGTCTAGCCCACTGTACTGCTTAAAGGCTTGTAAGAGCCTCTCGTAATATTCATGTAAGGACTCTTTTGGTTCCTGAACAGTTCGATCTATCTTAACCCAATTAATATCCTGTGGTGAGATTTTGGATTTCAGCCATGTAATTACTTGCTCAAACTTTTTCATAACAATTGGTGCAGGACCATTGGTAACCAAATCCCTGTCTGGTTCGGAAGTTGGCCAATCCACTGCAACTTTACAAGCTGCCCACAAATCACTTTGTACCACAATATCAAACAGTGTATTCAAGTCAACCCACAACACCTTCAAGATTTTGACAAAACGATAGACCTGTTTGTACCACTCGACAGGCTTCTCCCTCAGCTGAGGAAATTCGTTTGTAAACGCTGCCAAATCACCTCTACTCCAAGGCACATGCACATACCCTCCGTTCTGTACCTCTCGCAAAGGAAAATTCCCTACTCCTGTCATCCCCCCTCCTGGAGGCGGTGTCTCTCCTATACTCTTTTTAGTGGTTTTCTTTTTGGACCATCTTTCCTCCCACTTGTCAAGCATGCTCCATGCACGTATCCCTACAATCAGTTCTCAAATGTGAGTCCTTAGCCCTATCACTCCCTTCTCTTCCAGTTCCTGGTCACTGTACTGCAACCTGTGACTTCTCTGCAGCATCTTAATTTTGGATAGATCCACCTTGTGTCTTTTTGCCAATTCTGTCAGTTTCTCATGTGCTGACCTCGCTTTGCGAGTTACATCTTTTGCTACAAACAGCAACTCGTCTGGTCCATAAAGCTCTACTCTTTCCAATGGCAGGTTCCCACTAATTATCTCATCTACCTCAGCTTTTAATCTCATCACATCCAGCATCTTTGCTCTTATAGCAGTTTTAAGCATTCCTCGACTTGATGTACCACTTGATTCTCCACTCTCATTGTCCTGATCCTCACAACGGTTCCCTTCCGCTATATTCCCTAGGACTGGTCAACTTCCTGTATTCCTGCGATCCCAGTCTCCTGTCATCCTATCATTAGGGTTTCTCACTGGTGGTTCCCACATCCTTATGTCAGATCTTGAATCGGCCAAAGACCTTGGCCTCGCCGTTCTTACATCTCCCTGCCCTCTAGAGGAGTACTTGATTCCATGGGCCTCGGAAGGTGACCTATTCCACTCACTATGCCATTCCCTCCAGAGCCAATCCCTTCTCCAGCTACTGATCATGCTAGACTTCCATCTCCTGCCTGATCTGGGTCATATACTGACACTGTGGGGCCAATGGTAACCGGTACTGTAAGAGCATCCGGTAGCCTTGTAACAACTGTAACTCCATTAGCTTTGATGCTTGTTGGTGTGTGTGTTCCCATCCCTTCTGTTCCAGTTGATATTCTTCCGACTACTCTCGCTCTAGGTTGAGTCTGCGATTCTCCACTTCCCTCTGTTGATACTGCCTTTCCCTCTTCGGAATCTGGATTATATGGAGGTGGTCTTTCTGATAGCAATCTATCTAGCAAGCTGTCATCCGTGTCACTATCGTCTTCCTCACCCCACTTCTTCTGGGCCTCTCCTACATTTATCAGCAACGGAAATAGCCTATCCCCTTCATTAGTTTCCACCCTCCATCTCTTCTCCAATGCGTCCCATCGCGCATCCTGAAACGCCCGGATTGACTTTTTCACTCTTTCCTGGCTTCTGTCTCTTTTCCTATCATGTGCTGCTCTTATCCATGCATGTAGCGCCTCAAACTGTGTTGGTCTGGGTAAAGGTGGCAATGAAGACATCACCGTTTTCAATTTCTTACAACACTTCCAACCTGAAAGTGCCATAGCGCGGAAAAGTCAATTCTCCCTCATGTTCAGTCATTTTATGCCAATTTTCTAGCCAAATTATAGTATGCAATCCCACATTCGTAGCCATGTAATGGGCTGGGGTATCCTCGGGTGGAGCTTCTTCTCCCCCCGAGTAACCACTCGTCTGTCTCCTCTACACATATCTCGTAAAACTTTAAAACATTTCATGATAATCAACGTTCTCTTCTCTTGTTTTCTCTCGACTTCCTGATGACAATCCACCAATAGAAGCGCGGCTTCACACCAACCGACCTATCACAGCGTGACACTTTCTGACGTCACTCTTCCTCCTCATGCAGCAGTTCCCCTCCTTTACAATTCGTCTCTCGCACACTCATGCGTCTCTCTCATGCTCTGAAATAACTGTTTGTCCACCAAACGACCGAACAGTTACTTCTCTGACTGTCTGTCCACAAACGACCGGACAGTCTCGCAATTGTCGACCTCAACTCTGGCAACCGTCTGTCCGCGAACGACCGGACAATTGCCCCAGACTATCTGCCCACGAACGGTCGGACAGTCATGTACTTAATCGACAGGATCCAATCACTCAATGTTCCACATGCAGCAACCTACGACCTGCGTCGGTTACTCACGAACTCACACACACATTTCCCTATCACCGGGGGGTTAGTCAACGATGTCTCATGACTCCCACAATCTCTGGTCAGACAATTTCAACTATGGGTGTCTTCTACACCACAATCTCTTATCCCGGGATATCAATAAATCAAGTCTCATGGACCGCACGCGTTCGGCCCGAAACCACAATCACTCAACTCTCGTTCCAACTCCGCAAGACATCACACAATCAAAACAACACCGCAATCTAACAGACACACATCCCTGTTCATACTCACGCCACCACGAACTGCTGTTTCCGCCGCACCGTCACTCGCTGTCGGTTTCCATCAAACGCCGTCATCCTCCGCTCACAATCCACTGGATAACCATCACTTGGGCTCTATGGGGATTCAATGACTACCCTTCTCTACTTCTCCCCATACTACAGAGGTAACCATCCTACACTGCTACCAACTGATAACGCCAGATTCCACTGTACAACTTACCAAGAACCCTCGGCCGACTGAACCTTTATTACCTGCTGAGAAGTGTAAAGGGGAGAAACAATACTCTTTTCCAATCCTGTCATGAAACAATTTAATTCTAGGAAAAGATCACTGACTCCGAATTCCAAGTTTAGAGGTTTATTACAAAACCAAAAATAACTGAACATACAGACACCTCAGAACGAGGTTGCAAAAATACAAAGGCACTAATACAAAGTCCATCCTACGCACCAATCTAATTCGATATAACATAAAGAGAATAAGCAATTCCAGAAATACTAAACAAGCAATAACTGTGATAGAGCGCAAAGATATTCTGAAAATTGTAGGGGTACACTATATCCATGAGTAGTCCGTACCCGTTTATATTTTAGGTGTGCGCTAATCTTAGTTAGAATTCGTGATGTAATAATCAGTGGTAAATGAAATAGTACGATAAGTGTGCCATTCAAGAACCGTAAAGTGGCATTTAGAAGGAATTATGTAACCTTGAATGTGCATTGTAATTGTTTAATGAAGTAGCTATGAAATGTAACGCAGTAGATTTAAATGTGCAGAATGTTGAAGTTGCACACGCATAGATGATTAAAATGTGTTTAACTGTGATGAAATGTAGTGCTTACAGATGTAATATTTTAAATGTGTTTAAAATAATGTTAATGGCCTAGATGGAGAGTCTGCTCCTTCGCGTTAAGAAGGCCTATTCGTTCCTTATGTTAGCTGGTTTATGTAGGCCTGAAATATATTTTCCCCTGGTGAGGCTCTCATTTAGAAATGGTCAGCGAAATTCATTGCGTGCAAGGTTGTATCGTTCTCATGCATTTGTTGCAGGTGCAAGGACATCGTCTTCGTTAGTTAGAATAATGCTTTTGTTTTAGGAGTTAGGTATGGAGGAGATCCGCTACAAAGTCTCCAGGAATGCTGATAATTGGAAGATGCGCTGAAGAAGCCTGAGACCCAAGCACACTTCAACCGTCGTTGGACCGATTTCAAGTTTTAGTGGAAAATCACCTAGAAGAGGTGTTTGGCCAGAAGAGGTGTTACCTGGGCAGGCCTAACGAAGGTCCATTTTGTATTAGGGACAGTGCCCCATGGGAGGAGGGTCAGGTGAGAGGAGAGACAGACAGAGGAGAGGTAGTCCGCAGAGAGGGCAGATTGAGCAGGAGCTGATTGAGGAGAGGTAGAAGAGCAAAGAGGGTAAAAGGAAGGGATCGATTCTAAGGATGGAGACTTAGACGGATTTTCACAACGTGAGTGTACTTCTGAGGAAGTCATGACGAGCTGACACCTTTTTCATGATATTGCTTGAGCAAAGTTAAGTAGGTTTGCCCTTTAGAATAGAGTAGGGATAGACTAACCGATTTCTTTACGGATTTCAATGAAGACTAATATAGATGTTGGTGCAGTTATTGCCTGTTTAGTGTTTCTGGAGCTACTCATTCTTTTCATGCTATATCGGATTAGATTGGTGCGTAGGATGAACTTTGTATTAGTGCCTTTGTATTTTTGCAACCTCGTCCTGAGGTGTCTGTATGTTCAGCTATTTTTGGTTTTGTAACAAACCCCTAAACTTGAACTTCGGAGTCCGTGATTCTTCCAGAATTTTTACTAAAATTGATGCATGCTAGATTGTAAAGAATACGTTGTTTCTCCCCTTTACACTTCTCAGCAGGTAATAAACGGTCCAGTCAACCGAGGGTTCCTAGTAAATTATCAGATTGGAATCCGGCTTAATCAACTGCACCAACATCTATATTAGTCTTCATTGAAATCTGTAAAGAAAATACGTTAGTCTATCCCTACACTATTCTAAAGGGGCATCCCTACTTAACTTTGCCCAAGCAAGATCATGAAAAGGTGTCAGCTCGTGATGACTTCCTCAGAAGTGCACTCACGTTGTAAAAGACCGTCTAAGTCGCCATCCTAAGAATCGATCCCTTCCTTTTACCCTCTTTGCTCTTTCTACCTCTCCTCAATCAGCTCCTGCTCAATCTGCCCTCTCTGCTGACTCCCCTCTCTTCTGACTGCCTCTCTTCCCTCGGGGCACTGTCCCTAATACAAAATGGACATTCTCCTGGCCAAACACCTCTCCTAGGTAACTTTCCACTAAAAGTTGAACTCGGTCCAACGACGGTTGAAGTGTCCTTGGGTGTCAGGCTTCTTCAGCGCAACTTCCAATTATCAGCATTCCTGGAGACTTTGTAGCGGATCTCCTCCATACCTAACTCCTAAAACAAAAGCATTATTCTAACTAACGAAGACGATGTCCTTGCACCTGCAACAAATGCATGAGAACGAAACAACCGTGCGCGCAGATAAATTTCGCTTTCCAAATGAGAGTCTCACCAGGGGAAAATACATTTCAGGCCTAAATAAACCAGCTAACATAAGGAAACGAATAGGCCTTTCTTAACGCGAAGGAGCAGATACTCCATCTAGGCCTTTAACATCAACTTAAACACATTTAAAATGTTACATCTGTAAGCACTACATTTCATCGCGTTTAAACACAATTAATCATGATGCACGTTTAAATCTACTGCATTACATTTCATACATAATTCCTTCTAAATGCCACTTTACGGTTCTTGAATGGCTTAGCATTTCAATTACCACTACATCACGAAATCTAACTAAGGTTAACACACACATAAGAATATATACGGGTACAGACTACCTATGAATATAAGGTACCCCTACAAGTTTCAGAATATCTTCGCGCTCTATCAAGTCCATGATTTTGTATTTCTAACTTTATCAGCATTGAATATGCAGTGAAAAATGCAATGCGATGCACACATAATGTTACAAGTTTAAATCATGTTAGTGTCTCTCTGAAATGTAAAATTGTGTATTTTAGTGTAAGTAGGTTGTATACTCACTGACTACATCTGTGCCTCTTCCCATTGAGCACAGTTTACATGAGACACGGTGGGATATGTACTACAAAGTGGCGGAGTGCGTCGTTAGCCTCCTTGGCTTAACAACATGCTCCGCCACTTCTGAAACGCAAGGCTGCACCATATTTACAAGAATGTGGTGCAGCCTTGCGTTTCCCCCTGCGACGGCGCTAAGTTTAACAACTTAGCGCCAACGCAGGCACCCTTGCACCAGAGTGCAAGGGTATCTGTGTGCAGGGGAGGATTGTTTATGTGTAGGAAGGTGTCCCTTCCTGCACATAAACAATCCTAAAATGCAATTCTGTCACTTTCATGTGTGCTGCTTCATGCAGCACACATGAAAGTGACAAAATTGCATTTTTTTAAAAGGTTTGTTTATGTACAGGAAGGGACACCTTCCTGTACATGAACAAACCATGACATTTTGCTTTTTCCATGTGTGCTGCACAAGGCAGCACACATGGAAAAAGCAAAGACAAGGAGAAATAATGCATTTCTCCTCGTTTCGCCAACTTAACCCCTTCGCTGCTAGTCCTTTCCCCGCCTGTGCTATGCCTTTTTTTGGCTATTTGGGGTAGTGCGCACTTAGGCCCCTGTAACTTTTTGACCACATAAGGTATCCACGCCAAATTTGCGTCCTTTTTTTCTAACATCATGGGGATTGTAAAGGTACCCAGGGTTTGTGGATTCCCCTGGAGGGGACCCAGAAATTAGCCAAAATACAGCAAAATTTAGTTTTTTGGGGGAAAAATGCGAAAAAAGGGCTACAGATGAAAGCTTCTTGTTTTTTCCCTGCAAATGGCATCAAAAAAGGTGTTGTGGTGCCGAAATCACCATCTTCCCAGCTTTCAGGGACAAGCAGACTTTTGTCAGAAAACCAACTTTTTTTACACAGTTTTGGCATTTTTCTGGGACATAGCCTATTTATGCTATTTTTTTGTGCTTTCAACCTCCTTCCAGTTAATGGTAGAAATGGGTATGAAACCAATAATGGATCCTGGAAAGCCATACATTTCTGAAACGTAGACAAAATTCTGAATTCAGCAAGGGGTCATTTGTGTAGATACTTAAAGTTTTCCTTATAGAAACTAACAGTTAAATAAAGGAAAAATTGAAAATTAGTTGAAAAAAACAGCCATTTGTGTCAACGTTTTCAACTGTAACTTCTTCTAATTATGACAGCTATTTGAAAGCAATATACCGTTATATCCGCTGGACCTTTCTGGTTGTGGGGATATATAGGACTTGTAGGTTCACTAAGAACCCGACGAACCCAGAACCAATAACTGAGCAGCATCTTGCAATGGTTTTTTATTATGTACCGGGTATATAGCAATTATTTTGGGAAAATGTATACATGGAAAAATTGTTATGAAAGACACCTATGTATTTCTGAAATGGGAACAAAATGTAGATTTTAGAAACAGTAGATATTTGCACATTTCCGAAATTGGGAGTACCCATACTAGCATGAGAATTATAGGTCATTTTTCAAAATGACTTATTTTTTACACATTGTCTTTCATTTGGAAGGCAGAAATGCATCGAAAGTCAATAGGTAATAACAGTTGCTCTACAATTCTGTGTTACCCTAAGTCTCCCGATAAAAATGGTACCTCACTTGTGTGGGTAGGCCTTGTGCCCACAACAGGCAATGGTTCAAAATGCAACGTAGACGTACCACATTTTCACAATGAAAAATTACCCTTTTTTTGCAAAGTGCCTAGCTGTAGTTTTTCAACCATAGCTCTGCCGGCACTTAGGGAAACCTAGCCAACCTATACATTTTTGAAAACTAGACACCCAGGGGAATTCAGGATGGGGTGACTTGACTGGCTCTCACCAGGTTCTGTTACCCAGAATCCCTTGCAAACCTAAAAAATTGGCACAAAAACCCATTTTCCTCACTTTTCTGTGCTGGAAAGTTCGGGAATCTGCGTGGATCCACAAAATTCCACCCACCCCGCATTCCACAAGGTCTTCCGAAAAAAATGGTACCTCACTTGTGTGGGTAGGCCTAGTGCCCGCGACAGGAAGCAGCGCAAAACGCAACGTGGACGCACCACACTTTCACAGTGAAAAATGACCCTTTTTTTGCAAAGTGCCTAGCTGTAGTTTTTGAACCCTAGCTCTGCCGGCACTTAGGGAAACCTAGCAAACCTATACATTTTTGAAAAGTAGACACCCAGGGGAATCCAGGATGGGGTGACTTGACTGGCTCACACCAGGTTCTGTTACCCAGAATCCCTTGCAAACCTAAACAATTGGCAAAAAAACACATTTTCCTCACTTTTCTGTGGTGGAAAGTTCTGGAATCTGCGTGGATCCACAAAATTCCACCCACCCCACGTTCCCCAAGGTCTTCCAAAAAAAATGGTAGCTCACTTGTGTGGGTAGGCCTAGTGCCCGCGACAGGAAGCAGCGCAAAACGCAACGTGGACGCACAACATTTTCACAGTGAAAAATGACCCTTTTTTGCAAAGTGCCTAGCTGTAGTTTTTGAACCCTAGCTCTGCCGGCACTTAGGGAAACCTAGCAAACCTATACATTTTTGAAAAGTAGACACCAAGGGGAATCCAGGATGGGGTCTTGACTGGCTCTCACCAGGTTCTGTTACCCAGAATCCCTTGCAAACCTTAAAAATTGGCAAAGAAAACACATTTTCCTCAATTTTCTGTGGTGGAAAGTTCTGGAATCTGCGTGGATCCACAAAATTCCACCCACCCCGCGTTCCCCGAGGTCTTCCAAAAATAATGGTACCTCACTTGTGTGGGTAGGCCTAGTGCCCGCGACAGGAAGCAGGGCAAAACGCAACGTGGACGCACCACATTTTCACAGTGAAAAATGACCCTTTTTTTGCAAAGTGCCTAGCTGTAGTTTTTGAACCCTAGCTCTGCCGGCACTTAGGGAAACCTAGCAAACCCATACATTTTTGAAAAGTAGACACCCAGGGGAATCCAGGATGGGGTGACTTGACTGGCTCTCACCAGGTTCTGTTACCCAGAATCCCTTGCAAACCTAAAAAATTGGCAAAGGAAACACATTTTCCTCACTTTTCTGTGGTGGAAAGTTCTGGAATCTGCGTGGATCCACAAAATTCCACCCACCCCACGTTCCCCAAGGTCTTCCAAAAAAAATGGTGCCTCACTCGGGTGGGAGGCCCAAGTACCCACGACAGGCAAGGGCCCACAACGTATTGAGGCGACCTCAAAATGGCCTATCACAAAACGACCTGGTTTTGCAAGGGGGGTCCCATGACGTTTTGGCCCGGGCCTCGGCGGCCACCAAGGGAAACCTACAAACCCACACATTTCTGAAAAGTAGACACACGGGGGATTCCAGGGAGGTATGGCTTGCGTGGATCCCCCAACGTTTTCTTACCCAGAATCCCCTGCAAACCTGAAAATTTGCTGAAAAAATCACTTTTTTCACACATTTTTGTGTGGTAAAGTTGTGGCATCACGGGGCTGACACAAATTTCCTACCACCCAGCGTTCCCCCAGGTCTCCCAATAAAAATGGTTCCTCACTCGGGTGGGAGGCCCAAGTACCCGCGACAGGCATGGTCCCACAACGTATTGAGGCGACCTCCAAATGGCCTATCACAAAACAACCTGGTTTTGCAAGGGGGGTCCCATGACGTTTTGGCCCGGGTCTCGGCGGCCACCCAGGGAAACCTACCAAACCCACACATTTCTGAAAAGTAGACACCCGGGGGATTCCAGGGAGGTATGGCTTGCGTGGATCCCCCAACGTTTTCTTACCCAGAATCCCCTGCAAACCTGACATTTGGCTGAAAAAATCACTTTTTTCACACATTTTTGTGTGGTAAAGTTGTGGCATCACGGGGCTGACACAAATTTCCTACCACCCAGCGTTCCCCCAGGTCTCCCAATAAAAATGGTTCCTCACTCGGGTGGGAGGCCCAAGTACCCGCGACAGGCAAGGTCCCACAACGTATTGAGGCGACCTCCAAATGGCCTATCACAAAACGACCTGGTTTTGCAAGGGGGGTCCCATGACGTTTTGGCCCGGGGCTCGGCTGCCACCTAGGGAAACCTACCAAACCCACACATTTCTGAAAAGTAGACACCCGGGGTATTCCAGGGAGGTATGGCTTGCGTGGATCCCCCAACGTTTTCTTACCCAGAATCCCCTGCAAACCTGCCATTTTGCTGAAAAAATCCCTTTTTTGTGTGGTAAAGTTGTGGCATCATGGGGCTGACACAAATTTCCTACCACCCAGCGTTCCCCCAGGTCTCCCGATAAAAATGGTGCCTCACTCGGGTGGGATATATATAAAGAACAAGGGGACCCCAATAGTGTGACCAGGGGTAATATATATTTGCAAAGAACAACGGTCAGAGTTGGAGGCCAGATAGGTCCTCGGATAGCCGGAGCTATTATTAATACAAAGGTAGTCTTAATCTAAGTATTATTAGTGAACACAAAGTGCCAACAAAATTTGGAGAACAGAGTATGCAGGGACACAAGGTTGTTTGAATGATACCACATTTATTAACATCATAAATGAGTATCAATCACATTAGGAACTAGTCCTGGTGCTCACACAAAGGTGAAAAGTGCGTGAAGTGATAAGTGCTAGTGACTTAAAATTTACATCGCATTGACAACACTATACAAAACTCCATAATTAATAAAATATATTTAAAGAGTTTCGGTTGTGAAAGTCGACGGCGTTTCGATCTCCTTAGGTTGAGATCATCATCAGGACGAGAAAGCGTGTGAGCAGATAGGATCTTGTAGCGGGACGATATAATTAAGAATCGTCAGCGGGTAACAATAGTCGGGTTCAACCGAATGTAGTAATGTTTAGTAAGAGGTCTTGCCACTCAGCGGGGTACGTGCTGGCCGTGAACCAGGGAGGAATCAACCACCAGGAATCAATCGAGCCAGTTAGAATTGAAATTGAAGGAAGAGGGACAGGATCCTGCTACTTCCAGGGCAGCTACAATGAATGGTGCCGTCGTCTGGGAGAATGAATCACTCAACGTGTGGGAGGCCCAAGAATCCCGCGACAGGCAAGGGCACACAACGTATTGAGGCGACATCAAAATTGCCTATCACAAAATGTTTTGGGCCCTTGCCTGTCGCGGGTACTTGGGCCTCCCACCCGAGTGAGGCACCATTTTTATCGTGAGACCTGGGGGAACGCTGGGTGGTAGGAAATTTGTGTCAGCCCCGTGATGCCACAACTTTGCCACACAAAACTGTGTGAAAAAAGTGATTTTTTCAGCCAAATTTCAGGTTTGCAGGGGATTCTGGGTAAGAAAATGTTGGGGGATCCACGCAAGCCATACCTCCCTAGAATCCCCTGGGTGTCTACTTTTCAGAAATGTGTGGGTTTGGTAGGTTTCCCTAGGTGGCCGCCGAGCCCCGGGCCAAAACGTCATGGGACCACCGTTGCAAAACCATGTCGTTTTGTGATAGGCCATTTTGAGGTCGCCTCAATACGTTGTGGGCCCTTGCCTGTCGCGGGTACTTGGGCCTCCCACCCGAGTGAGGCACCATTTTTATCGGGAGACCTGGGGAAATGCTGGGTGGTAGGAAATTTGTGTCAGCCCCATGATGCCACAACTTTACTACACAAAAATGTGTGAAAAAAAGTGATTTTTTCAGCCAAATTTCAGGTTTGCAGGGGATTTTGGGTAAGAAAACGTTGGGGGATCCACGCAAGCCATACCTTCCAGGGCGAAAAACCTCACTGGTGTGGGTGGTTCAAGTACCCGCAACAGGCAAGGTACCAAAACGTATTGAGGAGACATCAAAATGATCTATCACAAAACAAGCTGGTTTTGCAAGGGGAGTCACCTGGGTTTTTGGCCCCGGGCTCGGCGGCCATCTTGGGAAACCTACCAAACCCACACTTTTCTGAAAACTAGACACCCGGGGGAGTCCAGCGAGATATGGCTTGCGTGGATCCCCCAACGTTTTCCTACCCAGAATGCCCTGCAAACCTCAAATTTAGCTGAAAAAATCACTTTTTTCTCAAATTTCTGTGTGGGAAAGTTCTGGAATCTACGTGGATCTACAAATTTCCTACCACACAGTGTTCCCCCATGTCTCCCGTTAAAAATGATACCTCACTCGCGTGGGTGGGTCAAGTACCCGCGACAGGAAAGGGCCCAAAACCTATTGAGGCGATATCAAAATTACCTATCACAAAACAACATGGTTTTGCAAGGGGGGTCCCATGAGTTTTTGGCCCTGGGCTCGGTGGCCATCTAGGGAAACCTACCAAACCCACACATTTCTGAAAACTAGACACCCGGGGGAGTCCAGCGAGGTATGGCTTGCGTGGGTCCCCTAACGTTTTCCTACCCAGAATCCCCTGCAAACCTCAAATTTAGCTGAAAAAAATCACTTTTTTCTCAAATTTCTGTGTGGGAAAGTTCTGGAATCTACGTGGATCCACAAATTTCCTCCCACCCAGCGTTCCCCCGGGTCTCCTGATAAAAATGATACCTCACTCGCATGGGTGGGTCAAGTACCCGCGACAGAAAAGGGCCCAAAACCTATTGAGGCGACATCAAAATTACCTATCACAAAACAACCTGGTTTTGTAAGAGGGGTTACCTGGGTTTTTGTCCCCGGGCTCGGCGGCCATCTTGGGAAACTACCAAACCCAAACATTTCTGAAAACTAGACACCCGGGGGAGTCCAGCGAGGTATGGCTTGCGTGGGTCCCACAATGTTTTCCTACCCAGAATCCCCTGCAAACCTCAAATTTAGCTGAAAAAATCACTTTTTCCATACATTTTTGCGTGGGATCACCGTGCCGGCACATATGTCCTACCACCCAGCGTTCCCCTTGTTCTCCCGAGTAAAATGATGCACGCAAGCCATATCTCATCGGACTCCCCAGGGTGTCTAGTTTTCAGAAACGTGTGGGATTGGTAGGTTTCCCTACATGGCGGCGAGCCCGGGGCCAAAAAACCAGGTGCCCCCCCCCAAAACCAGGTAGTTTTGTTATAGGTAATTTTGAAATCTCCACAATATGATTTGGGCCATTTCCTGTTTCAGCCACTATACCTACCCACACAAGTGAGGTACCATTTTTATCGGGAGCCCTGGGGGAACGCAGGGTGGTAGGAAATTTGTGGATCCATGCAGATTCCAGAACTTTCCCACACAGAAATTTGAGTAAAAAGTGATTTTTTTCAGCTAAATTTGAGGTTTGCAGGGCATTCTGGGTAGGAAAACGTTTGGGGACCCATGCAAGCCATACCTCGCTGGACTCCCCGGGTGTCTAGTTTTCAGAAATGTGTGGGTTTGGTAGGTTCCCAAGATGGCCGCTGAGCCCGGGGCCAAAAACCCAGGTGACCCCCTTGCAAAACCAGGTTGTTTTGTGATAGGTAATTTTGATGTCTCCTCAATACGTTTTGGGCCCTTGCCTGTCGCGGGTACTTGACCCACCCACGCGAGTGAGGTATCATTTTTATCGGGAGACCTGGGGGAAAGCTGGGTGGTAGGAAATTTGTTGATCCACGTAGATTCCAGAACTTTCCCACACAGAAATGTGAGAAAAACGTGATTTTTTCAGCTAAATTTGAGGTTTGCAGGGGATTCTGGGTAAGAAAATTTTGGAGGACCCACGCAAGCCATACCTCGCTGGACTCCTCCGGGTGTCTAGTTTTCAGAAATGTGTGGGTTGGGTAGGTTTCCCTAGATGGCCGTCGAGCCCGGGGCCAAAAACTCATGGGACCCCCCCTTGCAAAACCAGGTTGGTTTGTGATAGGTAATTTTGATGTCGCCTCAATAGGTTTTGGGCCCTTGCCTGTCGTGGGTACTTGACCCATCCACACAAGTGAGGTACCATTTTTCACGGAAGACTTTGGGGGACGCGGGGTGGGTGGAATTTTGTACATCCACGCAGATTCCAGAACTTTCCACCACAGAAATGTGAGGAAAATGTGTTTTTTTGGACATATTTTTAGGTTTGCAAGGGATTCTGGGTAGCAGATCCTGGTGAGAGCCAGTCAAGTCACCCCATCCTGGATTCCCCTGGGTATCTAGTTTTCAAAAATGTATAGGTTTGCTAGGTTTCCATAGGTGCCGGCAGAGTTAGGGTTCAAAATCTACAGCTAGGCGCTTTGCAAAAAAAAGGTCCGTTTTCACTTTGAAAATGTGGTGTGTCCATGTTGCGTTTTGGGCCATTTCCTGTTGCGGCCACTAGTCCTACCCACACAAGTGAGGTACCATTTTTCTCGGAAGACTTTGGGGAACGCGGGGTGGGTGGAATTTTGTGGATCCACGCAGATTTCAGAACTTTCCACCACAGAAATGTGAGGAAAATTTGTTTTTTTGGACACATTTTTAGGTTTGCAAGGGATTCTGGGTAACAGAACCTGGTGAGAGCCAGTCAAGTCAGCCCATCCTGGATTCCCCTGGGTGTCTAGTTTTAAAAAATGTATAGGTTTGCTAGGTTTCCCTAGGTGCCGGCAGAGCTTGGAACCAAATTCAACAGGTAGGCACATTCCGAAAAAAAGTCAGTGCCTAGTGGGCTTTCTGCCGACCTGGGGAGGGGGGAAATCAGGGGATATTGCCCCGATATGCCCCCGAGGGGGGCAGAAAGACTGTGGCTATTCTTTTGGGGGGTCGGGGGCATTGGGATGCCCATTCTGGTCAGCCGCCACCCCTGCGTATAAAAAAGCCAGCATAATCGCTGGCACATAGTGGCCTTTCTGCCCCCGGGGGGCAGATCAGGGGCTACTGCCCCCATCTGCCTCCTGGGAGGGGCAGAAAGACAGTGGCATCTTTTTGGGGTGGGTGGGGGCATTGGCATGTCCATTCTTGGCAGCCCCCACCCCGAACTTTGTAAAAAAAAATCCCTGGTGGCTAGTGGGCTTTCTGCCCCCCCCCCGGGGGGTGCAGATAAGGTGCTATTGCCCCATCTGCCTCCCAGGGGGGAGCAGAAAGACTGTAGCATTTTTTTTGGGGTGGGGGCATTGACATGCTCATTCTGGGCAGCCCCCAACCCTACCTATATAAAAAAAAAATCCCTGGCGCTTAGTGGGCTTTCTGCCCCCTCCCCGGGGGGGGCAGATCAGGGGCTATTGCCCCCATCTGCCTCCTGGGGGGCAGAAAGTCTTTTTTTTTCTTTGGGGGGTAGGTTGGGGGCATTTGCATGCCCATTCTGGGCAGCCCCCACCCCGGTCCTATAAAAAAAATAATCCCTGGCATTTAGAGTGTTTCTGAACCCCCGGGGGAATTTCGTGGGGGGAGGGGTGGGGGCATTGGCATGCCCATCTTGGGCAACCCCCACCCCTAAATTTATCGAGGAGAAAAAAAACCCTGGTGTCTAGTGGGCTTTCTGCCCCCGGGGGGGGCAGATTGGGGGCTACTGCCCCCATCTGCCCCCCAGGAGGGGCAGAAAGACTGTACCTTTGCGTCGGGGTGGGGGCATTGGCATGCCCATATTGGGCAGCCCCTACCCCAAATTATAATTTAAAAAAAAATCCCTGGTATCTAGTGGGCTTTCTGCCCCCCAGGAGGGGCAGAAAGACTGTACCTTTACGGTGGGGGGGTGGGGGCATTGGCATGCCCATATTGGGCAGCCCCTACCCCTAACTATAATTTAAAAAAAAATCCCTGGTATCTAGTGGGCTTTCTGCCCCCCCGGGGGGGCAGATTGGGGGCTACTGCCCCATATGCCCCCCAGGGGGGGCAGAAAGACACATTTTGTGGCCGGGGGGTGGGGGCATCGGCATGCCCATTTTGGGCAGCCCCCACCCCTAATAAATATCCCTTAAAAAATCCCTGGTGTCTAGTGGGCTTTCTACCCCCCCGGGGGGGCAGAAAGACTAATCATGCCAACATTTTTATGGGGGGAGCAAAGGCCCTTGCCCAAGGGGCCGCTCCCCCCTCCCTGGTGCCTAGTGGGTGGATCCCTGCCTGGGGATCGCCCTCCTGGGGCGATTCCCAAGCAGGGATCCACTAGGAAGGGGTACCATTGGAAAGGGGAGATTCTCCCCTTTCCAACGATACCTCTCCTGAGTTTCTACGTGCTCAGGGGGCTGAGATAGCCCCCTGAGCACGTAGAAACTGAAACTGAAATGAGCCTCTTGGCTCATTTCAGTTTCGGTTTCACTGAAATGACATCAGCGCGACGTGTGCGCTGATCGTCATTTCAGGGAAACCAGGGGGGGGCCTCGGGTGCTGGGGAAGCTCTTCCCCAACTCCCGAGGCTTTAGGGGAGAAAAGGCAATCCCTCTGGTGCCCGCACCAGAGGGATTTCCGAGGCTGGGTGTCATGAAGAGCTGGACTCGTCATGAGCACACGACCACTGTGTGCCATGACAAGTCCAGCTCATCATGAGCATGGAAGGGGTTAAGACCAGGGTTTTCCTGGTCTTAATTTTGGCGCTGCCTCCTATGTACGCCACCCTTGTACATAGGGGGCAGCATCAAATACTATGGGTGTTCTGGTGGTACGCCCACCACAGCACCCACTGCATGCCCCTTTCACGCTAACCATAGCGTGAAAGGGGGCTTTATGTACAAGGCAGTGTTTAGCCACGTTAAGTGGCTTAACGCTGCCTTGTACATAAGGCGCAGCCCCTATCGCCACCAAAAACGTCCGTAAAAGTGACGTTGTGGTGGCGACAGGGGCTTGTACATATGCCCCACAGTTTAGTAGCAGTGCAGGTTAGCGTTGGGAGTGCCCGGCCCTGACTTGCTTACTCAAAGGTTTGGTAATGATATATCTACCTGTATAGGTGGGCGCTATATATCGTGTTCATGTACGACAGGCAGCGAACCGGACAGGTCACAAGGCAGCGCACAATCGAAGTGTGATTGGATGTGTAGCTGATCTCTAAAAGTGCCTGTTCCTGTTTATTAATGTTTTTAAAAATATGTTTCTGAGCACAACCCACATTTGTGCCTATTTCTTCACTGCCTGAATTTCTTTTGCAATTCAGAAAGGGGTGTAAATTCATATGGAGCCACTTCTGCAATACTTATCGCATGTGTGCAAATTCCTTGCATGTTCAATCAAATTAAGACATACCCGTATCTGCATAGATTTTTGCGCCATGCAAAAGGAATGCCTTTTCCCATGAATCTGCAAGTACTTTTCAAATAGGCAATTCAAGGACGTGCTAACTCTATCCTACCCATGAAGTCGTGCACACGTGAAAACGGTGGAGTCTCTGCCTGCAACCCCTATTGCAGAACCTCTGCCCCTGCATTGAAAGGCTTTGGTGCTCCTGCAGAGAGGACTTTGAAGCAGAAGCGGCACTGTTAGGGCGCCATTTAGTCCCTGGCAGAGCGTAAAATGGCTTGCCTCCCCCATCGAGGTTGCAGTTCCTAAATCTGATTTACAGCGGGGAGAGGGAAGAACCAGGTGCATGCTGGGAGTCTCAGGCCGAGGAGCCTGAGCAAATGTTTAACCTGACAGGATTTTCACCAAAAGTCTACCAGGCATTGTGACGGGCTACCGTCAAGAGATTTCCCTGTCCTGGGCAGGAAAATCAATCAATGGCCTGCACAAGCAGGGAGATACTGCCTGCACAGCAGGGCATGACAGTTTGCTTAACTCAAACTCCATTTTTGGAGGTTTTTGTTAAACAGAAAACAGAAGTGTCAAGCGAGGCCCTCTTGCCATTTCACTGAGTTGTGGACCCCCAGATGCACTGGTTCCATGGTAATGTTAGAGAGCCCCGCCAGGTATGTGGGGGTCTCTAAATAGGGAGTGCGGTCCTCCACTAGGGAAGTGGATGTCATACTCTCTGCTAACCCGGAGGCCCAGTAGACGGCCAGACCTATTGTTAATTAATGTCTTAATCTCTCTCTCTACAATGGCAGCCTGCAACCCTTCCCCGATGAAAGACCTGACGTCCATCTTGAGTATGGGTAAAATCTATAAGTTTAGCACCCAATTAAAAAAGTGTTTCTTGACATGGAAACGGAAAGCAGTCAGAGACGTTTTAAGGCATGAGCACAGTGGGCTCTGGCCCAGGGCCCCGGCCTTTATGGGGGCCCCCTGAATGAGTCAGGTCTGTTTTGCGAGTTTTGTCCTGATGACCTTGAATAATTCTTAAATGGATTGTTTTAAATACAGTTTCCTTTAATTTATTTTTAATGTGTTGATGTGTGAGAGTCTATAACAGCCATTTTGTAGAGAAATATTGTTTGCATGTGTTATGTAATACTTTAAAAAAATTGTTTCTTTGAGACCAAAACAGAACCTCACATATGAGAAATGAGAGGGTATCACAGAGATTATTTGCAGTAGTATTGGTGTGCTCTTACTGTGTTACAATATTGAAGACACAACACTATCCCTGAATATTAGATGTAAACAGATTTAGAATTTGGACAAGTGTGCCTGTGTGATGCCTGTGACCTGGCCAAAGATGGCATGAAAGAGCTGAAATTGGATCATAAAGTCAAAGCTGTTCTGAACAGGGGCCCCCAAAACATATTTGGCCCAGGGCCTCCACAATCCTTAAGATATCCCTGAAAGCAGTGGGTGAACTGGTGTGCAATATTACCATGCTATGCAGTTTGAGATATCACATGCAGTGCAGACAGCACCGTTTTTTAAAGAGAGAGGCTAAAATCTCCTATCTGCATTAGACACTCACAATATGGATGTGAATTGGCGCGATTCATGTTCATGTGTTCGGTCACCTTCACACTAACGCAGCCATCGGTATTTAGAAATTTTTGTGACTGTCCCAAGAGAGGACGATCTGGTCAGGGCTAAATGTTTGATTATTGCATCAGTGGCGACTGGTAAAATTTAAAACTGGAAGGGTTTAAAAATCCTGAGTGTGTTACACCAACCAAAAGAGTGCAACGCCAAATGTTTCAATATTTTCGCAGATGAGGACCCAAGGGACTAGAGGGATTTCTCACCTGTGAAAATATTGAAAAGATTGAGCCTAATGGAGGATATTAAGCACACTTTTACCAAATAATTGCCTAAAAGCTAACAATTTTACAATTAAGAGAAATAATATGTGAATACAATTTGGTACCGCCTCTAATTAAAGCGTCTCTCTTCATTTCTCCCTCATAATTCCTTTTAATTTGAGGAATTTTCATTATGCCTCTCTAAGTAAAATAGGAGGTGAATTATAAAAATAATAATCTACTTGAAATTGCAACAGGAAGTAGGAATTAAGGGCCAAAAGTACAAAGCATTTCTCCGGTTGCAAATGACCCAATTCATAGAATCGGGCTGTTTACATCTGGAAAAATGCTTTTTTTAAATGTACTAAATGCAAAATGTGATTCGATAACTTGTTACCGAATCGCAATTTGCATTTGCCATTCGGTATTTGGAACTGGCGTGTTTAGTGCGGCCCTTCCAAATACCGAATCAATATGGTATGTATCACTCTTTTGCAACCGAATTCCAGTCGCAAAACAGTAATACTTTGCCACCAGTTTAAAACTGGTGATAACCTATTTGCAAGAGGGAAGGGATCCCAAAGGACCCCTTCCCCTCTGAGAATATAAATAAAAATATTTTTTAAGAGGAGGCAGTGGTCCCACGGACTACTGCCTACTTTTAGAAAATGAAACTGCAAAGTTCATTTTTTTCTTTTTAAATGCATCCAGTTTTCCTTTAAGGAAAATGAGGTGTATTTAAGAACAAAAAAAGATTTATTTACCAAAAAGCAATCACAGACATGGTGGTCTGCTGCCCTCAGAAGGCCACCATCCATGTGATGGCTGTGATTCCTAATGGGGAATTTGCGACCAAACTCATTATTATGCATGAGGTAGTTCTATTTGCGAGCCTCTAGGATATGCTAATGAAACTTAGAAGAGTTTCATACATTAGGAATACTGATTTCCTAATTGCGATTGGGAGAGAATTGCAATTAGGAAATCGGCATTCCTAATAGTTACACAGATCGCAAAACTTAATGCCTTGGACCGAAGAACTATTCAACAACTGAGAAAGATCCTTAAGGCACAGAAAGCAGACCTTCCTTTTAGGCTACACCAATAGTACAGGTTCATGCCTCATACAGCAGTAAAATTATGTCATAAAATTATTATAGATTCCTCCACGTGAATCATAAAAAACTAACCAGAGCAGAATGCTCCCTTGGGCACAGAGAAAATGACATCAGCAGTAAGTAGCCCTAACTCACCATGCAATATCACTGACACATCAGCTTTGAACATAAGGTATACACATTTGACCTCTTATAATAGCGTCTTATTTCTAGTAAACATAACCATTATCCTCAAACTTACATTGTATAAATCGATAATCAAATTGACCTTAGTTTAGTCACAAAAACATTCACAAAAACACCCTCTCTTCAGCAGATATACACAGTACATCAGTGTAAAATGTGACAGACAGAAAAATAACAATACTAGGTATTAAATGTAAAGCTGGAGTCTAGGAAATGTTTGCAGTCTAGAAAGCAGATTCCTAGAAAATGTATATGTTTCAAACAAGCACAACAGAATATTTCAGATACTCTTGTAGTCTTTGTTTATATCCCTCTGCTGATCCTTGTTATGATGCAAACACAAGGAGTTGATCGACGGAGCGCTGAAACTTTTCAGACACTCACCCCCAGTCACAGATCTGGGTTGAATCCATCACCATTCTTTAGCTCACTTCGCCACCTCAGTTCAGACCCAGCTATATGCAAATCAGTCTTGACCCTGTGCCTCATGGGAACAGTCCAGCCCGAACTGCCAAGCCAGGTCTTCCCTGAACCTGAAACAAGCATCCTGGGACCGGTTTCTGGGTAACACCCTTCATCAGCCAGGCTTGGTTGAATCCAGCGGCAAAGTGAGCAAGGGACCCACGTCTGGGCATACCCTGCCAACTTAGGGCAAACAAAGCAAACACAAAGAGATGATGGACGGAGCGCTGAAACTTTTCAGACACTCACCCCCAGTCACAGATCTGGGTTGAATCCATCATCATTCTTTAGCTCACTTCGCCACCTCAGTTCAGACCCAGCTATTTGCAAATCAGTCTTGACCCTGTGCCTCATGGGAACAGTCCAGCCCGAACTGCCAAGCCAGGTCTTCCCTGAACCGGAAACAAGCATCCTGGGACCGGTTTCTGGGTAACACCCTTCATCAGCCAGGCTAGCTTGAATCCAGTGGCAAAGTGAGCAAGGGACCCACGTCTGGGCATACCCTGCCAACTTGGGGCGAACAAAGCAAACACAAGGAGATGATGGACGGAGCGCTGAAACTTTTCAGACACTCACCCCCAGTCACAGATCTGGGTTGAATCCATCATCATTCTTTAGCTCACTTCGCCACCTCAGTTCAGACCCAGCTATATGCAAATCAGTCTTGACCCTGTGTCTCATGGGAACAGTCCAGCCCGAACTGCCAAGCCAGGTCCTCCCTGAACCAGAAACAAGCATCCTGGGACCGGTTTCTGGGTAACACCCTTCATCAGCCAGGTTAGCTTGAATCCAGTGGCAAAGTGAGCAAGAGACCCACGTCTGGGAATACCCTGCCAACTTAGGGCGAACAAAGCAAACACAAGGAGATGATGGACGGAGCGCTGAAACTTTTCAGACACTCACAGATCTGGGTTAAATCCATCATCATTCTTTAGCTCACTTCGCCACCTCAGTTCAGACCCAGCTATATGCAAATCAGTCTTGACCCTGTGCCTCATGGGAACAGTCCAGCCCAAACTGCCAAGCCAGGTCTTTCCCGAACCGGAAACAAGCATCCTGGGACCGGTTTCTGGGTAACACCCTTCATCAGCCAGGCTAGCTTGAATCCAGTGGCAAAGTGAGCAAGGGACCCACGTCTGGGCATACCCTGCCAACTTAGGGCTAACAAAGCAAACACAAGGAGATGATGGACGGAGCGCGGAAACTTTTCAGACACTCACCCCCAGTCACAGATCTGGGTTGAATCCATCATCATTCTTTAGCTCACTTCGCCACCTCAGTTCAGACCCAGCTATATGCAAATCAGTCTTGACCCTGTACCTCATGGGAACAGTCCAGCCCGAACTGCCAAGCTAGGTCTTCCCTGAACCGGAAACAAGCATCCTGGGACCATTTGATGAACATTTATCCAGGGAGGCTCTCATCCAGGAGAGAGGTAAGGGGGGGGGGGCAGGTGTGTCTCTCTTCCCCAAGATGTCAGCTTGGTGTGAGATCTGCAATATCATGTATCATTATGTTGATGTGTAACACAGCACCATATCTTTTTTTAATTATCATTTGCAGTTTGTTATAGCACAAACGTGGCCCAAGGGCATTAGAGAGCTTTTCCTAAGTACTAGATCATATTACACAAGGTCAGATCATTATTATTTTTTTTTGTAGTCATGAGAAGATTAAATAAGTTGCTCAGAATCACAGGATACTCATTCGGTGTCAGGACTCGAACCTGGGTCCAGATTTACTGAGAACTTGCGTTGCCCTTGCGTCACTCATGGTGACGGAAGAGCAGCACAGTCCCTAAGTGAGATTTACTATGCCACGAAGGACCACCTTGCCTGGCTCTGCATGGCATGGTACATCTTGAGTATCGCAAGGCAGTGCAAGTTGCTGACTTGCGTTACTCTGCCCTGGAAAGGTGTTCCATGGGTGGAGTGTGGGTGTTTCAACCCATCAAACCATGGTTTTTGCAGCTTTCCCAGATTTACTAATAATAGCAGACCTGGGAGTACGTCAAAATGCTCCACCTTCCCAGGGGAGGCATAACGAGGAGACATATGTTTATTTCTCTTGGTTCTTTCCACTTTCTAAGTGTGCTGCATTCTGCAGGACACATAGAAGAATGAAAAAGCCTCAGAGGATTGTATTTCTGCAGGAAGGTGTCCAGTCGCGGCCGGCAGGACTCGCGGGGGTTCGTGCTGGGGGTTAATTTAAAAAATAAAATAAACGTACCTTCCCGCGTCCCGCATTGTCTCTGCTCCTGACCTGCTCTCCTGCTCTTCTGCTTCTGGCAGGAACTGAAAGCAGGCAGCCTCCCTCCCCTCCCCTAAGCCAATCACAACACTGCAATGGCAGCGTTGCGATTGTTCGGGACGACGACCAGCCAGGCGCCTATGGGGAAGCCATTTTCTCCATGTAGGCTGCATTGCAGCCAACATGGAGAAAGGACAGAGTGCGCATGACTGGTTTGGTCAGCCCCAGAGGGCCGACCAAACAGTCAGTGCCCTCAGCAGTGGGCAAGCCACTCCTCCCCTGCCCTACAGCAGACCCGCCTGCCCCCAAACAAACACTTCTGCTTTCTCGCGGTTTCTGGGTAACTTGCTCACTTTGCCACTGGATTCAAGCTAGCCTGGCTGATGAGGGCTGTTAGCCCGAAACCGGTCCCAGAATGCTTGTTTCCGGTCCAGGGAAGACATGGCTTGGAAGTTCGGGCTGGACTGTTCCCATGAGGCACAGGGTCAAGACTGATTTGTATATAGCTGTGTCTGAACTGGGGTGGCGAAGTGAGCTAAAGGACGATGATGGATTCAACCCACATCTGTGACTGGGGGTGAGTGTCTGAAAAGTTTCAGCGCTCCGTCCATCATCTCCTTGTGTTTGCTTTGTTCGCCCTAAGTTGGCAGGGTATGCCCAGACGTGGGTCCCTTGCTCACTTTGCCACTGGATTCAAGCTAGCCTGGCTGATGAGGGTTGTTAGCCCGAAACCGGTCCCAGGCTGCTTGTTTCCGGTCCAGGGAATACATGGCTTGGCAGTTTGGGCTGGACTGTTCCCATGAGGCACAGGGTCAAGACTGATTTGCATATAGCTGTGTCTGACCTGGGGTGGCGAAGTGAGCGATGATGGATGCAACCCAGATCTGTGACTGGGGGTGAGTGTCTGAAAAGTTTCAGCGCTCCGTCCATCATCTCCTTGTGTTTGCTTTGATCCTTGTTATGATGACACTGTCTACTTCACTTTCCAGCCTATGTCTGAAATCTAATAATTTTCTGGGTCGAAGCTTCAGGAGTTAATGAAGGAGTATTTATTTTAAAGCATAGTGAGCAATGCTTTTTTAATCAATTATTACTAGGAAAAGCCTCCCCACGAAACTAGAACTGAAGCAATGTCTTTTTCTCTTGTAACACCAAAGAACACGCACCTGAGTGAAAAGTCATCTGAAGCTAATTTCATAAAACAGTCATCTTCTACACCACCTGTTTTAAACTTGAATAATGTTCTTAAATAATTAATTTGTTTCTTTGTGTCCCTTTAGATCTTTGTTATCATAAATAGGTGCGATTGGGCCTTGTGTTAAATAAGATGTTGTGCTGGAGAACAGATGTTGTCAGGCAGTAGAAAATAGTTATTTTGTATTTGTAAACTGACTTACAAATAAAATTCCACAAAATCGTAGCAAAACCCTCGAACAACAGAAAAGAAGCGAGTCAGCTCGTGTAAAGAAAAATAACGGGTTACAATTAAATAAGGTGTCACACTGAAACTCAGAATGCAGACTGCCCGTGCAAAACTAGAAACTTATAAAGGTGAATGAAAGTATGATTCGATAAAAAATGGTTGCTGAATTATTTCAGGACGGTTGGCAAACACTTTCTGGTGGGCTCCTGCGACTCTATTTAACCCTTTCAACGCTGAAAATAAAATGAAAAATTGACCCGAACAACATTCAGTCCTGCCAAGTATCACGCCTCAGGTGTGACACTCACGCATTTCAGTGCGGTGTTCCGCATCACCGCACTGAAATGCAATGTCACGCATTTTGCCGACTCGCCAGCTGGCGCCACCGGCGGCGCCTGGGCCCGGCTCTACTGCTCCGAGGAGAGACTGCCACTGCCAGCAGCTGCTCAGCTCTGGGCTAAGTTCTCTTCTGATATCACCCGGCGATGACCTGACTGCTCGCTGAGAGCGCGGCTAGGCAGCAGCCTGGCTACAATGTAACAATCCTGCCTCAGCCTGGCTGTGTTACATTCCTGCCGCGCTTTCACACACTGACTTGCTGCCAATAAGGAGGGGGGGGCGGGGCCGCCCTCTCAGCAGTATGCGCCTACTGGCTCACACAGCCAGGCACTCACCAGGGGGCGGCGTGATGGTAATGAATCTCCCGGATCATGTGACTTGCCGTCACATCCGGAGGAAGTCACAGTCTCAGAGGAAGTGAGCACTGAGGCAGAAAAGCGGTGGGGGACTCAAATTTGAGTCTGTCAGGGAGTGAGTCCCCGCCGTGGCGTGCTGCTGTCACCGCTTACGCTAGGACACACACAGACACTCTAGTGACGACGAGTCATGGCCGCCGCCGCCCGCAAAGAGGCAGACCGCGGTGATCGCCGGGCGGCGGCGCCGTGGGCGCAAACTTAACAAAACTTACTGCGGCCAAGCGGGGCCGGCCCGGGGGACGAGAGAGAGTGTCAGTAGCCTGCAGTGGGCCTGGGGGTCGGAGAAGAACAGTCTGCAGTCGCTGCAGAGACTAGTGCATGATCTGTCATGCAGCAGTGCAGAGCACTCACAGTGCAGCTGAGCCTGTGCGGCCGCGGCGGGGGGTCCCTGTGCGGCCGCCGGACGGACCGGGAAAACGAAAAGTCTCTGACAACAACTCTTCGTTCAAGTAAGTGTTTTATTAGTATACTACTCTCATGATGATCAATGATCTGAAAAATTAATTTGAATAGCATCTCATGCAGGGCTGCTCACTCTCATCATCCTTCCAGTGACTGAGCCTCTCCTGGTTTAAATCTGCAGTCTGATCCCAGTTCATTTGTGATTATAACAGTAATTAAATCATACAGGCGGGGCGCTTCTGAGTCTCATCTGATCATAGCGGGCACCACTAAGTAAGTTTATCTTCATGGCCCGGTCAGTGCGTGACAGTTACCACCACCAGGCAGGACTATCCACAGTCAGGCGGGGGGGAGGGGAAATGATTTCCGTGGGGGTGGCTCGAGGCAGCCTGAGCCTGCTGCAGAACCAATCGTCGAGGCCAGACACGCAGCGCTGCGGTTGCCTGGATGAAGATCTGATCACCAGTAACAGAGGTAAGTAAGTAAAGTAGTTTCCACTTGCCATCCCCACCCGAAAATCTGTCAGCATACTAGATTAGTGCCCCTCCCATTTATGGGCCTGTGCAGTACTTTTAAGATATTCTTAGAGTTTCTCGTTGCTGAAATGAGTGTATTTTCTGATATTTACATGATTCCCTCATCTTTATTGCTTTATTTTGCTTGCAGAAAGTGTCACTCATAGTCCCTGAAATGTCACTCATAATTACACTGAAATTATGCAAATGTCACACATAGCAATCTGAAACCTTGGCAGCTATGAACATTCACATTTCCTGTGCTACAAACCCAACACATGGGTGGTCTCCTGCCACATCTGTCAGCACGACGAGATGACGTATCACGTTAGGCTTGTGGAAGGAACGCCGCATAGGGCCCTCTTAATCTGGTTACTTCCCTTTCCCCTCCTCCAGCAGAGCAAATCCTGTCAGCCAAAGTGGTTTTGGAGCTGAATTGTTGCGCCCTGCAAGAGCCGATGGGAGGCTCCATGGTTTTGATTCTAGGCACTAAAGCAAACGGCCTAATAATACTCCCTTTACTTAGGATAGTATGAGTTTAGGTTTTTTTGTTTGTGATGTACGGAACTTGCTCTGCTTTGTTTATAACTGGAATGGTGGAGCCCCAGTGCCAGTTATAAAGGTGCCGCCACTGTATTGTACCTTCTCATTCGCGACAGAAGTGTTCTTAGCTTAAAGCTTCTCATGTGCAACATTGCTCAGTCCTGAAAAAAAATGTATTTACACTTCATGAATTCTAGGTCAGTGATTAAGCATAATATGTGTTGGTTCGACAAATAGATTTAGGTATGATCTACATCATAAAAGTTAAAATTAAAATATCCATCGCAGTGTCGGATATTCCTTGTATATGATGCTAACGACATAAGTGAAGTTATGCCCTTGTATTCTCAGGGATGAACATTTATCCAGGGAGGCTCTCATCCAGGAAAGAGGTGAGGGAGCAGGTTTGTCTCTCTTCCCCAAGATGTCAGCTTGGTGTGAGAGCTGCAATATCATGTATCATTATGTTGATGTGGAACACAGCACCATATCTTTTTTTAATTATCATTTGCAGTTTGTTATAGCACAAACGTGGCCCAAGGGCATTAGAGAGCTTTTCCTAAGTACTAGATCATATTAAACGAGGTCAGATCATTATTATTATTTTTTTTAGTCATGAGGAGATTAAATAAGTTGCTCAGAATCACAGGATACTCAATCGGTGTCAGGACTCGAACCTGGGTCCAGATTTACTGAGAACTTGTGTTGCCCTTGCGTCACTCATGGTGACGGAAGAGCAGCACAGTCCCTAAGTGAGATTTACTATGCCACGAAGGACCACCTTGCCTGGCTCTGCATGGCATAGTACATCTTGAGTATCGCAAGGCAGTGCAAGTTGCTGACTTGCGTTACTCTGCCCTGGAAAGGTGTCCCATGGGTGGAGTGTGGGTGTTTCAACCCATCAAACCATGGTTTTTGCCTCTTTCCCAGATTTACTAATAATAGCAGTCCTGGGAGTACGTCCAAATGCTCCACCTTCCCAGGGGAGGCATAACGAGGAGACATATGTTTATTTCTCTTGGTTTTTTCCACTTTCTAAGTGTGCTGCATTCTGCAGGACACATAGAAGAATGAAAAAGCCTCAGAGGATTGTATTTGTGGAGGAAGGTGTCCAGTCGCGGCCGGCAGGACTCGCGGGGGTTCGTGCTGGGGGTTAATTTAAAAATAAAATAAACTTACCTTCACGCGTCCCGCATCGTCTCTGCTCCTGACCTGCTCTCCTGCTGTTCTGCTTCTGGCAAGAAGTGAAAGCAGACAGCCTCCCTCCCCTCCCCTAAGCCAATCACAACGCTGCAATGGCAGCGTTGCGATTGTTCGGGACGACGACCAGCCAGGCGCCTATGGGGAAGCCATTTTCTCCATGTAGGCTGCAGAGTGTGCATGACTGGTTTGGTCAGCCCCAGAGGGCCGACCAAACAGTCAGTGCCCTCAGCAGTGGGCAAGCCACTCCTCCCCTGCCCTACAGCAGACCCACCTGCCCCCAAACAAACACTTCTGCTTTCTCGCAGTGCGAGAAGCAGAAACATAAAATGGTAGTTTTACCATTTTATGTTTCTGCTTCTCACACTGCGAGAGAGCAGTGGGGCGATGCTCCTCCGCCCAAGTGGAGGAGCCGCCCCTGAAGGTGTCCCTTCCTGCATAAATATTTTTTGCTTGTATTGGTGCTTGGCAGCCACTAATGCACCAGCACAGAGACAGCAGGAATGTACTATATCTTAGCAGATGTAGTGAATTCCTGTCCTCTCCATTTGATGCAGCACAGCAAGTTGTATTGCTGCGTTGCACTGTATCAAATGTTAGTAAATATGCTCCCCGGTTTCCCAGTTCCTAAGATGGCATCTCTGGCCTTTATGCCACATCTCCTCCCATCAAGATCAGCTGTGGGGATAAGACAAAAACCCAACAACTATTTCAGTGGAGCATCAGGCTTTGCAGTAGTCTATTGTAGCACTGGGAAGAGTGGCAGTTGAGTCACCTGCTACAACCAAGTCCATTCTGATTAAGCCTGGGCAAAGCACTACGCTACGCTCGCGTAGTTTGCGAAGTTTGCGCTACTTCACACTACGCGAATTGCACGTAGCACAGTGCAAACACGCGTAGCGGTCATTTTTTGCTTGCTCGCGGTCCTCAACGTCAAGTTGGCGACCGCGAGCAAGCAAAATGACATCCCGGCGAGACTTTTTCCTCGTTCGCGATCAGCAACATCAAGTTGCCGATCGCTAGCGTGCAAAATAAACCTCCCGGCGAGATTCTCAACGCGGGGAGGTCAGGTTTCTCATTGCGAGTGGTTGCGCATGCTCGCGACCGCTCGCGATGAGAAACTACCAGTCCGCGTTGAGAAAGCTGCTGCTCGAGTAAAAATCTACTCGAGCGGCAGTAAAAGACAGCTCGCACTGTGCAAGATGCCATTTTCAATGATTGCACAGTGCGGACAAGCATCCGGCACTGTGCAATCAGTGCGAACTGCATTTTGCACAGTGCACTACGCAGTTCGCGTAGCTCGCGTAGTGCGAGGTGCACTTCACGTAGCTTCGCGTAGCGCGAACTACGCCCAGGGTTAATTCTGATACATCAGGGCAATGTTGTCAGAAGTAGTCTTCATCACTGGCCGGTCTATAAAAAAAACATATTTTTCCATTGTCATATCTTTGAAATAAATACTACAGTGAGGAACTGTGTTTTGCCTCTGTTCATATTTCCTTTGCATTTTATCAATGAATCTTCTCGTTTTAGAAAAAACCCTGCTTCAAGTTTGCAAGGTGAAATATTTTTAATAAAAGGACCTTGCTTTTTATAGCTGATCTAGAAGGAGAAAAAGCTCTGTTAGTCTAGAAACATTTATTGAGGCAAATTCATTCACACATTCTAGTGTTTATCCATAGCATTTATTTTGTATGCTAAAGGTACAGTATGTAGGTTATTGTACAAAGTGTACGCAGCCTCATCTGTTTCAGAAACTTTTAAAAAGTACTGGCCCACTGCCTTTCTACCAAGCCCTACCCCATCTCTATACATACATACAATTTTGAAAGCAATCAATCAGGAGATTCATAAAGCTCTACAGCTAGTCACAAAGAGTGTCCCGATGCAAGGAGACTGCCACTGTTCACCCCATATACAGAACGGTTCCCCTAAAAAAGCTGGATCGAATAGTCAAGTCTGCACTGTTTTCGTGTAGAGAATCCCCACGTCCCCAGTATTACTGCAATAGAGAGGAAGTTGATTCCATGCTTGAGCTGCAATATAAGAGAATGCCACCCTTCCCCCTTTTTTCATCTGATCCTTGGAACAGCTAATAGATTGGCATCTGACAAGCAGTTTGATCTAGTCTGTTGATAGCGCTGTAGCCTCATTGACAGATAGTGAGGACCTTTACCACAGAAAGCTCTATGAGCCAGGACTAATGCTTTGAACTGGATCCTCTCCTTTACAGGTAATCATTGGAGCTCCTTCAGGTGAGAAGAGATTGACGAGCGCCTAGGAACTTTTAAGAGTGATCTAATAATAAAAAGTTTACATAATAAAATAAACCTTTGCATATTGTAACCAAGCATCACCTCTTGTACGTACAGCTCCTCCTGTTTAAAAGATTTTGCAAGCTACAAGAAATGTTGCCTCCTTCAAATAAGTTCATTTTGACTTTTAAAGCTCCATTTTTCAAATACAAGCTACTATTTTCTTTTTTACAAATGAATGTGTATTTCATTTTTGGCAGTCATCTATTCCTAAAATGTGTGACCTTGAAAGGATAAACAACTCTTTTCAATAGAAAACATTGCAAAGCTGTTAGAAATTGGGTTACTTGCTGACTGGGGTATGAGCCCTCGTCAAGCAGCAACTGCAATCATAGTCAGGGTAAGGGGCAGGCAAACCCTAAATTAACCTGTGCTCACCCTCTGGTAGCTTGACACAAAGCAGTCAGGCGTAACTTAGAGGCAATTTGTAAAGTATTTGTGCAGCACTTCAAACAGTAAAACATAGAGAACATCACACAAAAATGATCTCACACCAGATTAGAAAAATAGAACTTAGTTTAATAAATATATGTGAGAAGCTGGGTTTCTGTTACAGTAACCCCCCCACTTTTTGTCAGACTACTGATGCACTTTGACTTGATGTGCCCTGGGTCCCTGCCAATCAGGTTCCCACGGCCTGCGTTTTTTCCACCAAAACTGTACCCAAACCCAATTGTCATCTCTGGCCACAGGTCAGCCCCTGGTAAATGGTACCACAGGTACCCAGGGCACTGTGACCAGGGAAGACCTCTAAGGGCTGCAGCACTTATTGTGCCACCCTTAGAGGCCCTGTACCTTCACACTCACACACTGCCTCTGCAGGCTGCGTGTCTTGGTGCAGAACAAAGTGAAGAGTCGACATGGCACACATCCCTGTGTGCCATGCCTACAACCCACTGCCCTGGCATAGATCAGTCACCCCTCTAGCTGGGTGCACTATACCAGTGGTGAGGGTACAGGTGCCTGAGCCCTGTACCCCTACAGTGTCTAAGTTCATTCTTAGACATTGTAAGTGCAGTGCTGCCATTAAGAGTATATGGTGCTGGGAGTTTGTCATTACAAACTCCACAGCACCATTATGGCTACACTGAAAACGGAGAAGTTTGGTATCAAACTTCTCAGCACATTAAACCCACACTGATGCCAATGTGGGATTTAATGAAAAATGCACTAAGAGGGCATCTTAGAGATGCCCCCTGAAAAACGACCTACCACTAGTGTCCAGGCTGAGTGGCTGCTTTCAGCTGCCACCACCAGACCTGTTTCTTGACCCCTGGGTCGAGAGCCTGCTGCTCTCGACGGCCTGAAACAATGCACATCCTGTGACGAGGTGCCAAGCCTCCTCCCCCAGGATGGGCAGGGTTCACGAAGGGGAAGCTTCAAAGGCTTGCCGCCTTTGTGAGCTTCCCCAGGTCACTTGCTGCTTTCAGCAACTGGTCCCCACTGGTTCTGACCCCCACTTTGGGTGGGAGGACCGGCAGGAAAAACAAGTGAGGAAGAGAGGTGTGCCCACCTCTGCCAACTCCACCCCTCAGGTGGGGAGGCGAGGTGAAGCACAACTCTCAGTACCCGCCATCTTGCAGATGGGGGGACCCAGCCAACCAGGGAAAGGCTTATGCCCCCTCCCACTGGATGGTGGCATAATAGGGGTTGTACCCACCTCAGGGAAGGGACCCATTGGTCTGAACCTTTTTACCTACCTGTAACGCCCCTAAATCTAGTATTTAGTTGCACCCCTGAAACTTGCTTCCTCAGACAAGAAACCAGAAGAAGAAAAAAAGAAGAAGGACCAAACGGCTGTGCCAAAGCTAACAAGAGGAGGACGCCCACTGACTTGCCCCAGCCCTACCAGCCTGTCCTCACCTCAAACCTGCTCCAGCAAAATCCCGGTGTGTCCTGCAGCCAGCAACCTCGAGAAAAACGGAGGACCTGCCTGCCTTCCATCCCAAAGACTCTGTTTCCTGTGAACACCGGATTTGTTCAACAACAGACTCCAGCTCCGCAAGGATCCACGGGTCTGTCCCACTCTGCACCCGACGCCCACAGTCTGAGTTAGAGTGGCCCAACACCAAGAGGAGGTCTCCCCGGTGATCCTGACCCAAGATCCGGTGATCCCTGACCTGCCTCAAGCCTCCAGCTGACGCCTGCAGCCTCAAACTGGAAGGTCCCCCCAACCGCGTCCAGGAGCTGGTAAGAAGATCCAACCCGAAAATGCACCCCTGCACCGGATGCCCCACGGCCTTGGGTGGCCCAATTGACGGTGCCTAACCAACCCCCAACATACCTATCCAAGTGGTGGTCGCACCCAGAAGACCTTCGTCCCCGAGCCTGCAGTGTGTTTGCAAACCGGAGACTCCCCATTGAAAGCTACAGGGCTCCCGATGCCAAAACAGCACTCTGCACCCGGCTACCCCAGTGCCACTGAGAGTGCACCTTTTGTGCTGGCTCAAACCCCCATTTGCCCTGAGCTTAAATCCAGGAGCTTTGCTCCCACAACCCAGTGGCCTGCTCGTCAGCAGCCACCAACCGGAGGCCCCCTATCCCCCATTGGATAACATTGGGCCTCAGCACTCTGCACCCGGCCGCCCTAGTGCCGCTGAGGGTGTAACAAGAGTGCATCCTTGACCCTGGGGGACTCCTGAGTCTAACCCCAGAATGCCAACTCCCACAACAAAGTACTTACCTGCTAACCGAGAACACTTTTTTCCTCCATAGGATAACATTGACTGTTTTTCTATGACAAATTTCTAAGTGTGGAGTTGGAAAACCTAAGAAATCCTTTTCAAATTGTACTAAATAACAAAAACGCTTTTACTCACCTGTTTACAGGAAATGTCCCAGTGCAGTTTCCAGGTATACTGTACTGTGTAAGAAAAGTAAGAAAAGTAATCTGCAAAGTAATTTACTGGTCATATTACTAAAAAGCCTATACAAAGTATATGTACTGTATTTCCAAAGCATTGCATTTTCAGTAACAATACTGTAATCAAAACAAAGTACATTTACAATTGCAAACCAAACTGTGTTACAACTGCATTACTACTGTATAATATTTATTGCTTACCTGTGCCAGGCTTGCTTGGTTCTAGAAAATAAAATAACTAAAAGAATATTTTTTATACAAAAACAATTGGTCTGAAGTTCAGTCTTTGAGTGTGTGAATTCATTTGCTGACTGAATGTGTACAACATATGCTTAACACTGTCCTCTGATAAGGCCTTACTGCTCGACCACACTACCACAAATAGAGAGTGAGGTGCTATCTACTTTACCTCTGCCTACGTTTTGGGTTCCACTGGACTCTGTGCACACTATACCTCACTTTGGTATAGTATATACAGACCTGACTGTGAAGGACATAATCCGATTTCTTTTTTAGAGCCGGTGGTGGGGGACTGCTTCCTCAACCCAACAGCTGGTTTTTTCAATTGCCAGTCTTATCCAGTCCTTAATGTCCCAACAATTATTTTTTATATAAACACACGTTTATCAGTCCACCCCATGTAGCTATACCCCCTCATGAAAGGTGTACACAAACAAAATATTGTGTGAAGGTGACAAAGTACCTCACGTAAGCTTCACCAGAGGAGCTACTGGTAGGTTCTCACCAGTTTGCCCACGTTTCTCATCATTGGTAACTTTCTCACCCGTGAGAAGAAAAAAGAAAGTGTCCAGTGTAAAAAGTAAAAGGTGAAAAACAGTAATGTGTTTATGTCAAACAAGACCCCATAATGTGAAAAAGAGTTACACTTTACTCCAACTAAAATTGAGTTATGACTCACGTATGCAAGATCCTGGTTTTATTCAAAGCTGTGAGCCTACTTTAAGTGGTCTGCAACATGCAGTTTGCTTTTAATTTTGAGCACCGCCCAATGATGAAGCATGACATCCTCTAGGGGATGTGTGAGGGCAACATAAACAGTCCCATTGACTGTCCATTCCCATTACCCCGGCACAGGCACTCTCTACACTCTGAAAGATCATGCCTTTTTCTCCCCCTCCATTGTTCTAGGCTCCAGATGCCCTTGACTCCCTTTTTGGGCAGCCACGGACCGTGTGGTCATATAGGCCCACCAGGGAATCCCAACATCTCCAAGTGTGACCTGAGCTCTACATCCCTCCAGGTAGTGTGCTCTAGGTTGTTGCCCAACAGGCAATCTACAGGCATTGCAGTGCTCACACCTACTTTTAGAGAACCTGAGACCACCTCTCTCACTCAAAGGCAACTAGAGCCAGTGGTAAATGGCTCTCATGATTGTTGGCGACTATGACTTGGTGGAATGTGTTAGGGAGGACCTGCTCTGAGGACACCAGCTGACTCTTCACAGAAGCGATGCTGGTTCCTGTGTCTCTCAGAGCTTCCACCCACTGTCGATTGATGGTGACCTACTGCCTGTACTTTGAAGCACTGCCAGGCATTTGGGCTATAGGCACTATCTCCTTTTCTTCCAGGGAAACTAGGGTCTCCTCTGTCTGCTCCTCCAAGCTTACTGGTACTATCTCCTCCCCGAGTGCTACATCGCCAACCCAGATGTCTGCCCACCGGTGGGGGGCTGTGCCTTCTTGGGATATTTGGCATCACCCTTGGAGTGCCCATACTTATAGCACTCTGTGCATTGGGGTGCAAAAGCTCCTTGTCTGCTTATCAAAGAACCCCTTCTTCGTAGGCTCAGACTGGGGCTGGTTGCTACTACTCCCTTGAGAAGTATTTTGGGGTCCTTTAGAGAACTCCTTATTTTTAAGTGTTTCTCCCACCTCTTTCTTCTGGTGAGACCCCTGACCACCCTTGTGGGAGTCCCAGCTTACTGTCAACTAGGTGAAGGCGCAGCTCTGAAAAACAAATACTGAGCATGTTCTCTCTCACAATCAGATTGTACAGCCCATTGTAATCGTTCACCTTACTTCCGCTCACCCAACCATTCAGTGCCTTTCTGGAGAAATCCACAAAATCTACCCAGGACTGGTTGGGGAGCTTCTGGCTCTCCCTGAACCCTTGGTGGTACTTTTCGGTGGTCAGCCCAAATTTTGCAACAAAAATGGCTTTTATTGGAGTGTACCTGGTTGGTTCTGAACCTCTAGAGTAAGAAGTGTGTCCCGCCCCATGGTAGGCATGTATTTCAACAAACCACCCCCCAATGCTCTTCTAGGATTTTGTGAATACTCAAGGCTACATTATTGTCTGAAAACCATTTAACAATATCTTCTCCCACCACATAAAAGGCCACCAGATCCTTGGAATGCGAACTCTTTTGTCTGCTCCAGACACTGTGGGTATGCTGTCACCATCACTGGTGGACTCTGCTTGCTTGGCTTTGATGTCCAGCTTTTTAGACTCAGTTAATGAGCCAGCAAGATTTCATTTTCTTCTAAGGATAGTTTCTTCTCCTCTCCCTCCATCTTTAATTGGACCATTTGCAACTTGAATTTTTTCTCCTCCCTCCTTTCTGCCAGTTGCTTTCGGGAAACGTTGCAGGAAGAGACACTGCTCCCTGCCCTGGCAGGGGGTTCCAATTCCGGGGTCAACTTATTTCCTTCAACTGCAGGAGGTTCCTCAGAAGGGCCATCCTTAGGCCCCTTCATCTCATCATCCTCTCATGTGGATTCAGCCAGTGTGAGGTGTGCATCTGCCCAGGCTCTCGGTGCCTACTGCTATTCCAACTTCGTGGAGGTGGAACCTCTTTATTGTTTCACTGCCCACTGCCAACATGTGTTTCGTCGATCAGGTGTCTTGCCTCACAAATTCATCAGGGCTAAAGCAAAAGAAAGCCTCCAATTTACATAAGCTAAATAGATGCTCTTTATAGGAAGACTATCACCCTGTGACATAATTCATATGTGCACATTATACCCAATGTGTGATATTTGTGGAAACCCATGCGTAGACAAATTACATACATGTTTATGCACAGATTCTGAGCCTTGGCTAAAGGCCAGTAAAGTTATGGGTCACACTACAAAATATGTACAAGAACATATCACACCAGGTGTGGGTCACATATATACCTCCAGCATAGCTAACTCGAAAGTAAAATCAGGCCATACATACTCCTCCCTATCAATGACCAAACAAGTCAACGCCGTCTCATCTTCATGCTTCAACACCCTGCGCATGCTCCGCAAGATCTTCAGATGGATCCCCACTGAAACCAGGAAGACCGTCACCCAGGCACTCGTCACCAGCCGACTGGACTATGGGAACACCCTCTACGCCGGAACCACAGCCAAACTTCAAAAGAGACTCCAGCGCATCCAGAACGCCTCCGCACGACTCATCCTGGACATCCCCGACACAGCCACATCACCGTACACCTGAAAGACCTGCACTGGCTCCCCGTCAGCAAGAGAATCACGTTCAGACTCCTCACCCACGCACACAAGGCCCTCCACGACCTGGGCCCAAAGTACCTCAACGACCGCATGTCCTTCTACACGCCCACACGCCAGCTACGATCAACCAGCCACGCCTCGCCACCGTACCACGCATCCGCAGAACCACCGCCGGAGGAAGATCCTTCTCCTACCTGGCGGCCAAGACCTGGAACTCCCTCCCCACTCACCTTCGGCGAACCCAGGACCATCTCGCCTTCAGGAAGCAGCTCAAGACCTGGCTGTTCGAGCAGTAACTGACCCCCTCCCCCAGCGCCTTGAGACCCTCCCGGGTGAGTAGCGCGCTCTATAAATGCCGTGATTGATTGATTGATTGATACAGGAAATCATATAACACCTTCAAAGATTACATGCAATGTTTCTTGTGTCACATGCCGATTGCCCCTCCATCCATATTAACCCAGTGCAATTAATCAATAGGTCCCTATTACTAAACCAACCAATGTGTACAAACATACCTTATTGTCGTTACATGTGTCTGGAATCCAAAATAAAACAAATTACAACCAATAACCAAACCTACAAGTCACCTCTTTCACCACTCAATGTGAATCAGCTTATACCTCATAAGAAAAAAGCTGTCACGAGTCCAGACCAAATGTATGTAAATCAGCTTGAGTATTAGACAAGCGACAGCTGTAAATGTGTACATATGAATTATGTCTCCGGGTCATAGTCTTCCTACAAAGGGCATCTATTTGGCCTATGTAAAATGGATGTTCTGTTTTGTTTTAGCCCTGATGAAGTTGTGGGGCAAGATGCCCGATCGAAGATACACATGTTGGCAGTGGAGTAATAGGGGTCATGTGACACCACTGAACTTTGAAATTTGTGAGAAAATGTCCTATGGACTACGTACAATTGCGTGTGCTGAAGGACTTTTTGTTGTTGTATCATAAGCCTTAGGGTGTATTGAGGAGTGGGGTAAACACCTTCCCTTTGAGCACCACATTATAGAATTATGCTAATGCTGAAATTGTGTGAGACACATAAGTGAGTGCCAGAATTTTCCTATCACCCTTTATTTCAGCCTAGACATCCATGCTGGCCAGCTCAAAAACCAGTCAGGGACTGTTAGAAATGGGGGTCTCTAGTTGGCAATGCACCTTTGTCCAAGTAGGGACCCTTCTTCCTAGTCAAGGTAAGTGGGGGTACACTTATAAAACAACCCCTACTCACCCCCTTGGTAGCTTGGCACGAGCAGACAGGCTTATCTCAGAGGCAGTTTGTAAAGAAATTTTGCATGCATACAGTAACACAGTGAAAACACTAAAAATGGACACCACACCAGTTTAGAAAAATAAGCAAATCTTTATCTAAACCAAACAAGACCAAAAACGACAAAAATCCAACATACAATACTGTAAAAATAGTTACTTTACAAAATAACCTTCAATTTGCAAGAACAGCCGAAAAATGCAGTTCTTCCGAGTCGGTAGCTCCGTATGGGGCTACCATGATGGTGAAAATGACAACGTCTAACGATTCCAGCTGATTGCATAGGTACGGGTCAGCTAAAGCGTCGACAGACTCATAGACAGTACCTTTCTCGTTGCGGCCGACACGTTGGTGCGAGTCGGTCGGGGCAACCATTGCGGTTGCATTGCAAAATGGAAGCGGTTCAGGGTGTGGTACCCTCACGATGCGGTGCAGGCAGCAGCTCAGTGACGATCATCCAGACGGCATCGGTGAGACCAAGGCTTACGGTGGTGGGTGAGCCGGTGCTTGATGCGGTGCTGGCAGGTTGCATTGCAGGCGACAGAGCCGGTCGATGTGCAGCGACGGTGTCGGTGACGTCCAGGCAGGGTGAAACGAGGCGGTGCGGAGTGTGGTGCCCACAGGACGCGGTGCAAGCAAAGACTCGGTGACGATCGTCCAGACGGCATCAGTGGGATCAAGGATGCGGTGCAAAGTGCGGTTGGGCCTTCTGCAGTGCCTTTATGAGACGGAAACTGCAACAGACTGGGTGACAGAGTCGGCTGCTCCTTTCTTCTGCGCCGACTGAAACCAGCGGTGCCAGAGACAGTGCCTAGAAGGATGGTGAGGTCTTTGCTGTTCCTGAGACCTCTTGAACAGAGGGCAAGCTCCACTTCAAGCCCCTGGAGACACTTTGCAAGCAGAATACACACACAGTTCCTCTCCTTGGCAGAAACAGCAAAGGGGCAGTACTTCTCCTCCAGTTTCTTCCAGCTCTTCTCCGTGGCAGAAGGTCCTCTTAAATTCCAAAAGTGATCTAGAAGTCTGGGGTCTGGGCCCCACATTTTATAGCACAAGTTCCTTTGTTCTCTGGTGGCAGAAAAGCTCTTTGCCCAGCCAAAACCAGTTCTGTCCTCTCTGGTGCAGCTTCCTGGCAGGAGGTGGAGACAGCATTGTCCAAGGCAGACCAGGCCCATTCAGGTGAGAAATGAATCTCCTCCCCTACTCCAAATTCAGCCCAGGTTTATTCAGCCCAGCCCTGACTCACCCTGGAAAGGCAGGACACACCTCATCCCCCCAAGTGGCTGTCTGAACATAATGCACATCCCCAGCCCCTGTCACTCCAAAGCCTGACAGTCAATACACAAACCTAGCAGAGGCACACTGGATGGCTAAGCAAGAAAATACCTACTTTCTAAAAGTGGTATTTTGAAACCCAGAATGTAAAAATCATCCTTACTAAAAGATGCATCTTTACATTCTGACTTCAGGCATACAAAACTCTATTTTCCTATCTTGTTCCCATGGACAGTTATACTTATAAAATGTTATAAGTAAACTTCCAGTCCTATCCTATGGGACAGATAGCCTTTCAATAGTGAAAAACTAAATTAGCAGCATTTCACTATCAGGACATGCCACACACATCAGGGCATGTCCTACCTTCTACATACACTGCACACTGCCTAAAGGAGTACTTCGGGCCTACCTTAAGGGTGACTCACATGTAAGAAAAGGGAAGGTTAGGGCCTGGCAAGTGGGTGTACTTGCCAGGTCGACATGGCAGTACTAGACTGCACACAGACACTACCATGGCTGGCCTGAGACCCTTTCGCAAGGCTGCTTGTGTGAGTGGCACAGTCAGTGCTGCAAGCCCACCAGCAGCATTTGGTTTACAGGCCCTGGGCACACACAGTGTACTGTACTAGGGACTTAACAGTAAACCAAATAAGCTAATTATGGAAACACTAATCCATGAACAAAATTTACAGGGAGAGCATATGCACTTTAGCACTGATCAGCAGTGGTAAAGTGCCCAGAGTTATAAAACCAACACAAACAGGGTCAAAAACAGGAGGCCCAAAAGCAAAAAGTCTGGGGATAAACCCGCTGGATAAGCCAGGTCTAACAGGGAGATAAATTGGAAACCCAAAAAGGCCAATCAAGAAGAATGCTAAACTTGAATTGGTCTTAGATACAGGATGGTGGAGTATTCCAAATTACTTTTTTAACAGTTTTTTTCACTCGCACTCCTCTTTCTGTCAAGGTTGCATGCTACTTCATGGAGCAGTATCACCTGGATAGGTGTCCCATTAGATCCGCATGTATGCTCAGGTTTCTTCCTGGATTTCGATTATGTTTTTTTGCACTTTGGTTATTCGTTCTCACTGCTATGGGTACGCGCTTGGTGAAGGCTTTACGATCTTTGTTTGGGTCTTTCTCTCATGTATTCTCATGTCGGGGTTCATATACTTTTGAACATGTTTAGTCTATGCATTAATTGTTCTGGCTAGAGTGGTTTCTTTACAACTCTACTTCCAAATTCTCTCCTCATGGCCGTATGTGCGAAAAGTTTACTGAGAATGCATTTTGATATTGTACTCATTTGTTTGTAGATTCCCCTGATGAAGGGCAGCTGTTTATGCCCGAAATGCATTGGGATTTAGTTAAAACTTGTGGGACTCATGCAATTATCATTCAACGCATGTGAATTAAGTTTTTCCCTCGGGATGTGTACAAGCCTGCTCAATAAAATTTGAATGAGCTACAGTCAGCGCTTCAGAGAGTACTTCATGATGGACTTTGTATATATTTGAATGTGGTCTTTGGATTTTCATTTTGAATATTTATTAGTGATATCTGATTACTTGTGAATGTAAATGGAGAACACTCTTTTGAGTGAATATTGGTAGTGCACCTGCAGTCTATGACAATTGTCCAAGTTAACTTTCTAAAAGTGGCATTTTCAGAATTGTAATTTAAAATTCAACTTCACCATAAATTAGTGTTCCAGAAACTTGAACCAGTTATATCTCCCCATTTAGGAATTACACATATAGAATGTAATACGATACTCCAAATGTCATCCTATGGGAGATAAAGGCAATGCAGTAGTGAAAAATAAATGTAAGAGTTTTTCACTACCAGGACATGTAAAACGTAACTGCACATGCCCTACCTTTTAAATACATTGCACCTTGCCCACTGGGCTTTTCAGGGCCGACCCTGGGGGTGACTTATATGCATTAAAATTAAAATGGAAGGTTTGGGCCTGGCAAAAGGTTTATTTTGCCAGATCAAAATGGCAGTTTAAAACTGCACACACAGGCTCTGCAATGGCAGGCCTGATCCATGTTTAAAGGGCTACTTAAGTAGGTTGCACAATCAGTGCTGCAGGCTCACTAGAAGCATTTAATTTACAGGTCCTGGGCACCTGCAGTGCACATAAATAGGGATGTATAAGGGAATTAAATAAGCCAATTGGGTATGAGCCAATATTACCATACCTAGAGGAGAGAGCACATGACCTTTAGCACCTGTTAGCAGTGGTAAAGTGGTCAGAGTCCTAATACCAGCAAAAATGAGGTCAGAAAAAGTGGAGGAGGAAGGTAAAACGTCAGGGAGAAGACTACTCTAAAGCCGACAAGTTTAATAAATGCCAACAGGGTAGTTTTTTTTATAGTTTAATACTTCAATGTGATGACCATGCACTCACATTTGCTGTTTAGGGGTAGTAAGGTTGCTTGGGACTATTTAGCCTGCTTAATCATTCTGTTCTCGTTTTTAGGTGGCATGGGCAACAGTCAATGGCAAGGCATTCTAGAGGTGGTGTGCCAGCAAATGCATAGAGCAAGCCGAGCCAGAGTTGAGCCAGAGGTCTAGCCTGTCTCTGAAAGCTCTAACCTGAGCTCAGCCATAAACAATATTGCATGTAAAACACATACTAATCATCATATAAAAATATGATAAAGAAACTTCTGAATTACAAAGGTTATTCTTCAACATTGTTTCATTTTGAGGGACGTGTATTGACAGTAATTGTTTCTAAATACGAATTTAGAAGCATGTAAGAAAACCCAATGGCATTTCCATGAGTGAACAAAGAATTAGGTTTGTCATGTGGACTGCATGTAGCTAAAGTAAAGATATTTGTACCAACATCATTGCCTATTAAACCATATATAAATGGGTTTGTTTTGTAGAGAGCACATCCTGAACTGAGTCACTCCAAGGTGCTTTCAAATTAGCATTAAATGAAAATGAAACACTGTAAAATAAAAAGATTTGCCTAGGATCACATAATTTGGTCACGTAAGGAAGATGGGATTTGATCCCAGGCTTTTTCGTTATACATTGTTCCATTTAAAATAAAGATAGATGTTGTCTTCACTTAACAACAAAGAACATTCTTTTCTCTTCAGTACACAAGCAAAATGTTCAATAAATGCATATCTCTTGTTAAATCAGTTTAAGACTAGATATATAAAAATGAATTCTGGAAAAGCACACTGTATAACTTGAAGGAAGACAGTGCACCTTAAGTCAGTAACATAGCTTCCTGTGCCTTAACAAAAATAGACCATCAGTATGAGCAACTCAACACAGAAGTGACAGCAATTGAAAGGATTAGCTAAAAAGTAGCCCAAAAGAGAATTTTCACAGAAGTTTCAGGTGCGAAGTACAGGTCAGCTGGCCATCGAAGACATTCATTTACATGTACTACAATGAATGGCCTGAAGCAAAGGCATATTTACAAAAGCACAAGGGAACCCAAAAGGTAGATAAGGACCTTGGGTAACAGTTTAGTATTAGAACAGTGGTCCTTAAAAAGAACAGAATGGTCATCAGGATAAATATAGACTCCAATCAGTGCTATATTATGAGTGTCCAGCCGGACATTCAATGTAATAATTCAAAAATGTCAAAAACCAAAAATATAAACACATCAATACAGTGGGACACAATCCTGCATCCTACATAGAAACATAACAAATACATTTAGGACAGGAACATATCAGGCAAGACAGGGTAGCTTGTGGAATATTGAAAACAATTTCTAACAAGCTTGAGGAAACAGTAATTACAATTTTTTTTATCATATTTGATTAATGTACAAACTGTTTAAATTGGTCGACGACGTTTCGATCCTCTTAAAAAAATGGTAGGATCATCATCAGGACAGTTATAAGTACAAGCCTGAATAATTAGAGATTGTGGCGATGCACGTTATGCTGTATGATCCAGCCTCATACAGCATAACGTGCATCGCCACTTGCTGTCTTGGAACTGATAACTTTACAGTCTAAACGCCAGGTTATTCACTCTTAGAACATCATATTTAATCGGCCTCCACCACTGAGTGTAATTGTGGCTTTACCTTCCGCAAGCCCAATTGAGGCAATCTCTAATTATTCAGAAAGTCTAAATACCTGTGTTTTCGTAGTTTATGTTTTTAAGTGTATCAAAGTTCTTCTCTTTTAAAAAGACAAGCTTAGGCCTGGAAAATTAACTTATTTGTTGTTGGATGTCCCCAAAACCGTGGGACAAAGTTACTGGTCTTAGCAGAAGGTCACAGTTGCAGATAAGATCGGATTTGTAAGTAGGGTGCTGATTTATGGGCATGGGGACATGGACAGAACATACTTCTAAGTGACAGACTCATTATGTGGAGAGGAGTCACATTTGTAGCGGTCTGCAGACTAGGTGAGTAAGAGTAATCCAGGTTATACATGTATAGGGGTGTCCATTGCTGATGACATGAGTCCGTCCTGGGTTTCTGCAGTAGTTTATGTATTTGATCAGCACCCATCCATAACTTTCAGCAGAAGTCACTGTTTTAGAGTGGAATGATCGTATATGACTCTACTTCTGTGGCTTATTAAAGGTAGACTTTAAAGCAACAAGGCAGCGTGTAAAATTATGCATTGAAGCTAAGCGGGCTGCCTTCAGAGTTTACAGCTCTTTTGCACTGTTTTACTAGCGTGCCTTGCTTCTTGGGGATACACCTGTCGACCATCAGGGGTGCCCTGTTGCCCACTCTGGCACAGCGTCTGAAGCATCCCACCCCCTAATAACAGTCAAGAGTAACATGTGAACCTAACAGTGTGTGCTGCTGGTTGTAACTAATCCTGCTTTCCATGTAACAACTTTCCAACAAGGCGGTATATATTAGACTTGGAAAGTGAGAGATAGTGCTGGATGTTTAGTACTGAAAATTGCTGTTTTTTTCTTCCATCTGAAATACAACAGTTGATCCTACGAATGGATCCCCTGAAAAGTCAAGAACCGTTGTTGCTTTGAAGCTAAACCTAAAGCTATTTTTGTACAATCGAGTGGGTTGTGATTAGTTTCTGTGGCCAGCAGAACCACTTCACCAAAGCAGTCATAATCTTGTTAAGTGGCATTTTACAATTCCTTCCATTTCTTATGTTATGTATAGTGTATAAATTGCCTGAATGAAATCCATGCTAACTACGATGTTCAATGGCAGGTGAAATGAAAATGTGAGCGCTGATTGGCCAAATGACAATAGTGTATAGTCTGCACCTTCAAGGCAAGTGGCGGTGTCAATGGGCCTAGAAGGCCTCATTTATCTTTTCATGTAACAGACACACAATTTATTTTAATTCCCCAAAAGGGAAGAAAATCTATACCCTTGAGTACAACTTTGCCTTAAAACACATTCTTGGATTTGGATCTTACTTTGAGTCAATTCCTCCACATGGCTGCCTGCTTATTGCTCACTCTGCAGCAGACAGTTAAACACAACAACCATTTTTGAGACATGACCCTCCTGAACTACCAATATTATAGCTCATTCAGTTTTTTCTGTTCCAAAGATTTGTATTGGAATTTAAAATATCATAAGATAGTTCAAGGATGCATAGACCTTGTGCCATACCGGATGCATAACACTGTACAGTAAAATTCATTATAGTACAAACCATAAATCATATGAAACGTACAAGTGTAACATGTTGTAACCCAACATAGTACAGATCAAATGGTGAAAGACATGCATGAACAACAACTCCACTGAAGAGTAGATAATTGGTGTTAATGCCTAAGAGCATATTGTTGATAGTCAATGGAGTAGCCCAAAACTATATACAAAACATTTCCTATAACAATAAGGAATAATAGTTCCGAGCCTTGGATAGATTCCTTTAATAGATCTATTCGTAGTTAAATGGAGAAAAAGCCTGCAATCATGTACAGGGGTGGCTTCATATAGTGAGATGTATGCAAGGTGTAGCAAGAAACTGTGTGAAGAAGAAACTAGTATACATAGAGAGGGGGAAGAGGGGAGAGGAGGAGGGAGAGGGGGAATGGGGAATGCTCAGCTATACCCCATACACATTGTAGGGGCTAATGCAAGGTTGTGACCTATACAGCCATCATTTCCCCTCAGGAGCAGCAAACATGTCTAAAGTGACCCAAATTGAAGGAGAGATCTGGGGGAAGGTCCTATTTTTTATGTGAATTGTGACCACTTTTAGGAAAGAGGCCCACGCCCACCATGTATGGTAAAAAATGTAATTAAACGATTTCCATTCCAAGAGAATGACCATTGCAGCAATCTTTAGTAGTAGATCCAGTAGGGCCAAATCAGTACTGTGTAGAGTAATCATAGCTTTAGATGCACACCGGCCTAATATTACTGTGGCGTAGTTTAGAAGTATCTGAGTGTGGAAAATTGCTGTCAATTATGAATTGGATATGGCCCCAGTAAGGTTTGAGAAGTCGGCAGTGATAGAACATATGCTGGTGAGAGCCAGTCTCATCTTTGCAATTCCAACATTTTTTCATCTTCACAAATCTTTTATTTATGTAGCCTAGCTGATGTCCAGTTCAAAAGGTTCATAGCAAAGTATTTTGCTTGAAAGTAGTGGGAGAAATTTTATTTCTCAAGGCTAGTTTATTGATGTTTCGCCAGCTTTCTACTGAAATGTGAGCAATTGTATCTGTATCAAAATGTTTGGTCCATTGAATAGCAAGAGAGGACTGTTGTAAAGAAGGGGCTCTAGAGATTGTCCTGTATATTTTGGAGGCAATGTGACCAGACCTAAGCCAGCTAACTAAACAGCCTGGTAGGGAGGGACAAGTAGGCCTGTGAATTTTGGAAAGTTTGACTTTTAACTTTAGAAAAGTATAGACGTCTAGTGCTGAAAGGTTTTAAATTTGAGATAAGGTAGAGAAGGGTAAGGGGCAGTTGTCATCATCAAATAGATCTTTAATTTGTAAGATGTCCTTGGATGCCCAATTCTCCAAAGAGAACTTAGCAGTATCGATTCTAGTCTTGGGATTAAACCAGAGTGCTGTTAGCATGGAGTTTTGTAAAGGTGTTTATCCAACCTTTTAAGAGCCCCTATAGTATTGGAAAAGATTATCTGTGACTGAGGAGCTTTAAATGTTAGTATTGTGATGATGGCAGAAAGATTAAATGGGTCGCACATAGCAGTCTCTATTTCCACCCATCGTGGAGGGTTCAGGGAAGCGAACCAGAGAGCACCTTGAACAGCTAAGAATGCTGATTGATATACACACCAGTTGGGGAGGCTACAACCCCTCAAACAGATATCTTTCCTAAGAACTTTGTATGAGATTTGTACTCTCTTTTCTCTCCATTGGAATTTAGAGGTTAATCTATCAATGTCTTGGAAGAAATAGGTTGACATATTGAAGGGGAGCATGGCAAAACAAAGTTGTAACCATCATTTTGAGAGTTTGTATTCTACTTCACCACAAGATAAATTTAGGGGACCACAAAGTTAGTTTGTCTCTAAAACTACATGTCCCATAATGCAATGTGATACTAACTCATGTGTGGCTAATAAAATTATGTATAAATCAATATGTTGGTTTGAAGGTGAAGTTGCACTTGACCAGATGTCTGCCTATGATCAAGTATATTGAAATCCGAAACGTCTTAGGCAAAATGCTGGTTCTAGTAAATTCAGCTTTTGTCATTTCCCTGAACACGACGAGTGTGCAGCTTCGTCTTTTCTGAACCAAATATTTGAATGGATTTTAAACGGTGGTTCAACCGTGGAGCTAGCACTGCTGCTAAAAGGAGAAAGTGGGTCCGGATGTGTTTGTATTTGCAGACTGAAACGGAATGTCGAAGGGGCCTTGATTTGTTGCATTAGACAAAAACTGTAGCCCCATTAGTGGCAATGGAACTGTATTAGTTTTCTGGCAGTTCGACTCCCATGAGGGTAATAATATTTGTCTCTAAATCCACATGTCCCATAATGCAATGTGATACTAACTCATTTGTGGCTAATAAAAAGGATGTAGTAAATCAATATGGTGGTTTGAAGGTGAAGTTGCATTTGACCAGATGTCAACCTGTGTTCAAGGATATTGAAATCCGAAACTCGTTCGGCAAAATGCTGGTTCTAGTAATTTCAGCTTTTGTCATTCCCCTGAACTTTACGATTGTGTGCAGCTTCGACTTTTCTGGACAAAACCTTTGAATATATATATCAGTGATGTCATTTGAGATGTCATGAGTGATGTCATCAGTGATGTCACTGACCATGTCATGAGTGATGTAATATGTGACGTCATCAGCAGTGCATTGCGGGGGCGTGAGCTATAGTTAGCTCAACTAACTATAACGTCCGAATTTCTCTTGTTTTGTACGAGTGAAATGTCCAACTAACTATAACGTCCCTGAAACCTGTGGTTTTTTCAGTGAATTTCTAAGGTTTTTTAAATGCAAATTTATAACTATAACGTCCCTAAAACCTATGGTTTTTTCAGTGAATTTCAAAGGTTTTTTAAATGATAATTTCTAACTATAATGTCCCTGTTAAGTCCCCTTGACTCCTGAGGGTCCCGGGGGGCCAACTAGACCACCAGGTACCTCCAGTAAGCGCCACAGAGCTGCGTTGCAGAGAGGTGTTCCAAGGCCACGCCCCTTTTTACACCACGCTGCAAACGTGGCTTCTGGCGCACTGCTGCTCGGAGGATGAAGTCCACTTGTATCCTGAGGTCCTCAGGACACATGAGGACCTCATCGCCCCACCAGCAGTGCACCAGAAGCCGCATTTGCAGAGTGGTGTAAAAAGGGGCCCCCCCACATGCCCCGGGGACCACCACCCCCTGGGGCACTAATTAAAAGAAGCTGGGGGTCTGTTGCAGACCCCCGGCCCCGGGGACCCCCACCTCCCCGGGGCTTTGCATACTAAGGGAGGGGGGCTGCGTGACCCCCTACTGGAGCCCCCTATGGCCCTGGGGACCGCCACCCCCCAGGGCCGGCTCCAGCAATGTCCTGGCGTGCTCACCCCTGGGACATTGCAGTTTGCTATAACAGGGCGGGAGCACGGCTCCCACCCTGTTATAGCAAACTTCTGCTCTGCTTCGTGGAAGCGAGAGCAGGAAACCTGCTCTTGCTTCCACAAAGCAAAGTAGAATTGCTTTTGGGCAAAGGGAGCTGCATGTTTGCAGCTCACTTTGCACAAAAGCAATGCCGCCTCCCGCAGGAGGCGGGGAGCTGGCAGGGACCATGGGGCATTGGGGCCCCCGCGGTCCCCAACGTCATGGCCATGCCCCGGGGGATGGGGTCCCCAGGGCCAAAAGTGGCCCAGAGAAGGGGGCCACGTGGCCCCCCTCCAGTGAAAAAAATATATATATAAAAAAACGAGGCTATGCCCTGGGGGAGGGGGTCCCCGGGGCCAATAATGGCCTCAGGAGGGGGCCGCGCGGCCCCCCTCCTTAAAAATAAGTAATGAAAAAAAATATATATATGTGGTCCGGGCATGGGGTCCCTGGGGCTGAAATCGGCCATGGGAGGTGGGCCGCGCGGCCCACTTCCTGTTATTTTTTTTCAAAAAAAGAGTCAGGTCCTGGGGGATGGGGTCCACAGGGCCCAAAAATAATTAAGGGAATGGGGGCCACACAGCCCCTCTTCCAAAAACATAAGTAAAAAAAAGCTGGCATCTCGTGCAGAGGGGCCCCCTCCCTGCACCACTCAGCAAACGCATCTCCTGGCATGTTCTGGGTTGGGGATTAAGTCCCCTAGAATCTTAAGGGTCCTTAGGGGCCAACTAGCCCACCAGGTACCTCCAGTAAGCCTCACACAGTGGGATTGTTGAAAGGTGGTCTGAGTCCACGCCCCTTTTCACACCACTCTGCAAACGTGTCTCTTGGCACACTGCTGGTGGGGCAATGAGGTCCTCTTGTGTCCTGAAGACCTCAGGACTAAAGTGGACTTCATCCCCCAAGCAGCAGTGTGCCAGGAGGTGCGCTTGCATAGTGGTGTAAAAAGGGGGCGTGGCCTCAGACGACTCTCAGCAATCCAGCTGTGTGGGGCTTACTAGAGATAACAGGAGGGCTAGTTGGCCCCCAGGGACCCTCAGGAGGCAAGGGGACTTCATCCCCCAACCAAGAGCACGCCAGGAGGTGCGTTTGCAGAGTGGTGGAGAAAGGGGGCGTGGCCTGTCCACCTCTCAGCAATCCCACTATCTGGGGCTTACTGGAGGTACCTGGTGGGCTATTTGGCCCCTAACGACCCCCAGCAGCAAAGGGGACTTTAATCCCCATCCAAGAGCGCACCAGGGAGCGCGTTTGCAGATTGGTGGGCAAAGGGGGCATGGCCTGCTACGAGAACTTACCAATGCTGCTGTGTGGGACTTATTGGAGGTAATAGGAGGGGTAGTTGGCCCCCAAGGATGTCCTTGGGGGCCAACTACCCCTCCTGTTACCTCCAGTAAGTCCCACACAGTGGTATTGCTAAGAGGTCTTCGGAGGCCATGCCCCCTTTCTCCACCACTCTGCAAACGCGCCTCCTGGCCCACTACAGGTTGGGAGATGAAGTCCACTTTACTCCTGAGGGACTTTGGGGGCCAAGAAGCCCTCCTGGTACCTCCCGTAAGTCCTACGCAGCGGAATTCCTAAGCGCTGGCCAGAGGCCCAGCCCCCTTTCTGCACCACTCTGCAAACGCAACTACTACGTTATAATTAGAAATTAGCCTTTAAAAAACCTTACAATTTCACTGAAAAAAACAGAGGTTTCAGGGACGTTATAGTTAGTAATTAGCATTTAAAAAAACATAGAAATTCACAGAAAAAAACAGAGGTTTCAGGGATGTTATAGTTAGTAATTAGCATTTAAAAAACCTTAGAAATTCACTGAAAAAACCACAGGTTTCAGGGGGGAAACATCCTTTACATCGCGGTGATTACACCGCGATGCATTTAGAACGCTGCCATTCCAACGCAAGCGTTACATCGACTTGCACTGGAGGGCGCTATAACCTAAGGAATAGTAAGATTTACTATTCCTACACCTTCCCTACTGTACGTAGACTGGTGTTGGAATAGTAAATCTTACTACTCCTAAGTTCAGCGCCCTCCAGCGCAAGTCGTTGTAACGACTTGCGTTGTAAAAACTGCGATGTTACATACCTCGATCAATTTGATCGCGTTGTAACATCACATATTCGTTTCAGGAACGTTATAGTTAGTAATTAGCATTTAAAAAACCTTTGAAATTAACTGAAAAAAACATAGGTTTCAGGGAAGTTATAGATAGAAATTAGCATTTAAAAAACCTCAGAAATTCATTGAAAAAACCATAGGATTCACGGACGTTATAGTTAGAAATTAGCATTTAAAAATCTTAGAAATTCACTGAAAAAGCTACAGGTTTCAGGGACTTAATAGTTAGTTGGACATTTCACTCGTACAAAACCAGAGAAATTCGGCCATTATAGTTAGTTGAGCTAACTATAACTTGCGCCCCCGCAATGCACTGCTGATGACGTCACATATTACATCACTCATGACATGGTCAGTGACATCACTGATGACATCACTGATGACATCTCAAATGACATTACTGATGACATCACTGATGACATCATCCACTTAATATCTGATGCACCTCCTCACACCCTAATATAACCTTTCATACACCTTCTCTGAAATACAGACTACCATTCTCGAAACCATAGACACACCAATTCCAGTTAGTACATACCCCTCACTGATTCATAGGTCTACACACACATCCACTCACCCATACAGTCACTCATACACGCAGTCACTCATCAATATAGCTACTAATATATGCACTCATACAGCTATACAGATAGTCGCACACCGCCACTCACCCATAGAGTTACTCACACACCTAGTCACCCAAAGAGTCAATCACACTGCCATTTACTCACCTATACAGTTATACACACACCACCTCACTTATTCATACAGATACTAACACATACTTACTCTCTTATACAATCACTGACACAAGCACCCACTCAATGTACAGAATTAAGGCAACCATTCAAATAATGACAATTAATAATAATGTATAAGCAACAATAAATGGAAAGAACCAAGGCAACAACAACTATCTATCAAAAGTACAAAATATCAATTTATTTTAATTCTTAACAATTGGACGATCTATAGTATTCATGCATTCCCTTTCATGTCCAGCAATCATACTTCCATACATACTCAAAACAGTTTAAAAACATTGTTGAGATGGTAACATTTTCCACAGAAATGATAAGTGGACACAATGGTTAAGGAATGAATTCTATTGAAACAAAGTGGCACAAAATCGAATGACTGGTGGTGTCCTACACGCATTTCGGCACACACAGGTGCCTTCGTCAGGAAGAAGGCCACAGTTGGAACATATGAAGAATCTACTGTAGGTGGTAATATAATAACCAGTCGTACTGTAGGATGAAATAAGAACGATACAGTTCTTGATATATTTATCTAGACCTCAGTTACCGAAAACTATAGCTAGGATGAAAACGCTAGAGTCATGCTTGTCGATATATCATTCAGGATGGATTTAAATGCGCCCCTTTTTTTTTTAATAATGTGCTGTATGTAAACCTTTGCAATAAAGATGAAGATACGTCGTGACAAATGAAGATAGACTGTCTTGATATAAAATAAGGTACAGGGAATATTTGTTTCGTCTTTTATTCAAGGTTTATTAGAATTCGATGCAAATGGGGAAGCTCAATTAATATCGATATTGATAAAAGGATTTGTTTTCTTCGGCACGGAGCCTCCGGATTTGAGGTTCCTGCTCGTAGCAGCTCTGGATAGAAACTACACTCATCCATACATCCACTCTCACAATCACTCACTCTCACATACTGTCACTTATATACTCCAACACTCACATATACTGCATTTCACATATGTAGTTACTCACACATATACCACTGAGACATCCATTCACTCACCAACACAGCCATATGCACACTCACTTACCCATACAGCATTTTGCAGACACACTCATGAACCCATACACCCACTGAATCACCCACTCACACATCCATGCAGGGAGTCACACCCCCCACCCACCCACACAGACACTCAGGCACCCATACAGGTACTCAGACAGCCAATCATTAACCCACATAGACACTCATGTAGCTACTCACCAACCCATGCAGCCACTTACATACCAACTGCCAGACTGATAAAAAAATTCACACAGATTAGTCATTCACCCATGCATTCACTAAGACACGTTTAATCACTCACTTATACAGTCAGTCACGCACCCACTAAATCATCCATTCAGACACTCATGCACCCACCCATTCTTCAATACACCTTGGTGTATATATATATAACATTCTTAAACTTTAAAAAAATGCCCAGTCTCTGGATGATGTCATCATTGATGTCATCATTGTTGTCATCAGTGATGTCATTTGAGATGGCATCAGTGATGTCATCAGTGATGTCACTGACCATGTCATGAGTGATGTAATATGTGACGTCATCAGCAGTGCATTGCGGGGGCGCGAGTTATAGTGAGCTCAACTAACTATAATAATAATAATAAAGTCATTTATAAAGTGCCTGGCTACACCTACTGGTGTCCCCCCCGCTATAGAAGCAGTTACAGTGAGAGTCAGACAGGGAGACAGGCTTATAGCTGGTAAAGCCAGGTTTTTAGGCCTCTATGAAAGACGTTCTCAGATTTTTCTGCGCGCAGCAGAGGTGACAAAGTGTTCCAATTTTTGGCTGCCAGATAGCCAATTGAGCATGCACCCATCCTCGCCCTTTTGATTTTCGGTACTTTGAGCAGATGAGCTCCTGTCGATCTCAACTGCCGAGTGAGGTTATAGGGGGTCAGGAGATCATACAGGTAGCTGGGACCTTTCCCCTGTAGACTCCAGTGACAAAAACATAAGGCTTTAAAGAGAATTCTTTTACTAACTGGCAGCCAGTGAAGGGAGTCAAGGGCTTTCGTCGCTGAAGCCCGCCTAGGTAGAATGAGAACTAGGCGTGCTACCGCATTCTGAATGCGTTATAGACATTGCAGGCTTCCTTTTGATGCTCCCAAATATAGGACATTCCCATAGTCCAGCTGCAAGGTCACCAGAGTGTGGACTAGAGTTTTTCTTGCCGATGCGGGAAGGATGTCCAAGGTTTTCCTTAGCATTTTGAGGGTGCCAAAGCATTTCCCTGCAACCTTCTTAGTGTGGGACTCGAAGGATAGTTTTGGATCGAGCCACACTCCAAGATTTTTAACTTCTGTTTTAGGCGTGGGGACGGGACCCAGCCTCTGGGGCCACCAGGCTGAGCACCAAATGGAGGGGGATTTCCCAATGACCATAACCTCGGTCTTACTACCATTCAGCTTTAGGCAGTTATTTGACATCCATGAGGCTAGATCATTAAGACAGGAGGAGAAGTGCATAGCTGAATCATTGGAGTCCTGTGCTAGGGTCACTACAAGTTGCGTGTCATCTGCATATGACACCATGGTGATCTTGTATTTATCCATAATATCTGCCAAAGGGCCGATGTAAAGATTAAAAAGAGTGGGGCTCAGAATAGAGCCCTGTGGAACCCCTTGTAGGAGTGGCAGAGTTTTTGATCGATGTGGGTGCTGTGCAACCTGGAAACTACGGTCCTGTAAGAAGGACCGCATCCACTTAAGTGCTTCTCCATCCAACCCGCACACCCAGAGACGTTGTAAGAGACGTTTGTGGGATACCATGTCCAAGGCTGCACTTGGGTCCAACAGGACCAGGGCAGCCGTCTGACCAGCGTCCACCTGTCTCCGTAGAGACTCTGTAGTAAAAAGAAGTGCTGACTCAGTTGAATATGAGGCTCTAAAACCTGATTGTGTTGGGAGGAGAAGATTGTGTTGATTGATGTGAGCCACTAATTGTTTGTTCACCACCTTCTCTGTAATTTTAGAGATGTAGTGAAGCAGAGAGATGGGGCGAAGATTTTCCAACAACTCGGGGTCAGCCAAGGACTTTTTCTTTAAAGGTAAAACAGCTGCGTGCGTCCACGTCCTAGGGACCTCCCCACATTTAAAAGATAGGTCCATTAGTTGCTGCACGTAGGGTAGTATAAGATCTATGCCCTCCTTTATTCTGCTCGGTGCAGCTGGGTCAGTAGGGGAGCCAGATTTAATACTTAGGGCCACTCCCTTAAGCTCTATCACTGGGGGGGATAGGAGTTCCCGAAGAGGATTGAACCCCAGCTCAATAGATCTCTCAGGCTGTGAGGAAGGGCCATTACGGGCTTCCTCAGGGAAGGTATTGTATATATTAGATATTTTCAGTAGGAAGAAATCGGCAATCTGATTACACCGCTCCACAGAGCTAATAGGTGTGGTCAGTGTCCTCTCTAGGGAGGAAATCTCTTTAAGAGTAGCATAAAGTTCCTTAAAGGAATTTTCTGCAATTTCTATTTCCTCCTTATAGTACACAGTGCGCCTCTTTTTCAGCAGGGAGTGGTACTTTTTTTGTGCTGTCTTATAAGCCTCCTTGGTTTCTTTAGAGAAAACTGTCCTCCATTTACGCTCAAGGTGCTTACAGCCTTGTTTAGCAATTCTCAGCTCTTCATTATACCAAGGAGCTGATTTAGACCATCTCTGCAGAATCTTTGTGGTCCATGGTGCCACCACATCAAGTGCTTCCGAGATCCACTTCTCCACTGATGAATTAGCCATGTTAATATCGTTTCTCAGTAGAGGTGGATTTTTCTGTAGTGCACAGGAAAAACTCTCAAGATTAAACCTGGACCATTCCCTACGTGGAAAAGCAGAGCTTGGTTTTTGCGTGAGTCAGGGTCTAATTAGAGGAATATGGAAGACTATGAGATGGTGGTCGGACCATGGGATGGGGATCGGAGGCTCAACCACCAGCCCAGGGTGGTTCGAGAAGATGGGGTCAAGCAGATGGCCCGCTCGATGTGTCGGCGCCATGGACTTGAGTTCTAACTTTAAAGTAGCCAGCTCTTTGCATAGGACTTGAGCCTCAATCTTCAGGTGATCCTCCATATGTAAATTTGAATCCCCAGTACCATAAAATTATTGTAGTGGAGTGCTAATCGCGTGACTATTTCAGCAAGATTAAGCGTGAAGTCAATAGGCAGCCCTGGTGGGCGTTAGAATAAAAGACCGCTCAAAGTAAAGTCACTAGCCCTCTTAAGAGTGAAATGCGCTGCTTCAGCATTTTCTACTTCAACTTTATCCAAGGTACAATTTATAGACAGGTGGAAAATGATGGCTATTCCACCTCCACGCCTGATAGGGCGGTCTTGTCTAAGGATGCCATAGCCCTCTGGGAGTGCTTCTAATATGTCGGGGGCAGAGTCCGCACTCAGCCAGGTTTCGGTAAGAAACATGGTGTCAGGCTGGTTGTCTGTAATAAAATCACAGATTTCAATTTTATGTTTAGTAAGAGACCTACAATTTACAAGAGCCAGCTTCATGTTATTTTGCTGGAGTATTGATTTATCTGGGTCAGATGAAAAAGGGCATCTGGTACAGCGTAGAGTCTCTGCATTTAGCCGTAGTGAGTGATAGCACAGATCGGGTAAAGGTCTCTCCAGCTCCTTTAAGGCTTTCCCTGAATACCTCAGGTGCTGGTTGGGCTTCAAACGGGCATGGTGGGTGGCCCCTGGCCCCGTCTGGATGCGGACAGGCGCAGACAGGCTTGCCTTTGGCACGCCAGCATCGCGCCCGCTGTGCGCGTCCGCTGCGCGTCCGGCCCAGCATGCTCCCCTTATAGTGGCAGGAGCCCAGAAAGACTAGCCCGTCACCCCGCAGGAAGAGTAGGCTGTCCCGGAAGGGGGGGAGGAGCTACATCCTTCCGCTCAATCAGCACTAATTGCCGTGGCGGACCGAGGTTGTAGCAGGGGAGAAAGTGCAGAGTGCAAGCAACAGGATTCACACAGGTGAAGAATACTGATAAAAATCTTTAAAACAAATAAAAGTAAAAATGAGCGTAAGGATTCACACAGCCCAATCGGTAATGGCAGCTCACCATGAGTTAGACTGCTTCTTAAGAAGCAGTCTAACTAAACTATAACGGCTGAATTTCTCTGGTTTTGTACGAGTGAAATGTCCAGCTAACTATAACATCCCTGAAACCTGTGGTTTTCTCTGTGAATATATATATATATATATATATATATATATATATATATATATATATATATATATATATATATATTTAAATATATATATATATATATATACATACATACATATATATATGTTGGTGCTTGTGGGAGTTTGAGCCCATCATTAATGACAGTAAACGAGTATCAACTAATGTGTGACTTACAGGATTTGCACAGAGAAGGAACATTGGATGAGACAATAACCTGCACTGACACTCTGCCCAGACTGGATATGCCGGGTCTAACAGGGTTCAAACCGAGGTCCACGTTTAATCCTATTATGTTACATGATAATATTGATATCTATAATGAGTTGGTAACTACCCAACTCAAAAGGTTGTATACATCTACACTCCAGGTGCAACAAAAATGCCGTAAACAAAATAATTGCTATGGCAGCTTAATGAAGAAATTACAGAGTAATAACAATGTGGTCATACGCCAATCGGACAAGGGGGGCAATATTGTCCTTTGGCCGAGGGCATTGTATATGATCGAGGCGCTTCAACATCTAAATGACCGACAGTGTTACAGGCGAAGTGACTGGCAGGCGGTCAGATGTGCTTGGAACGAGTACAATACTTAATTGGTATCATGGAAGAGTGCTGGTTTACTGAGTAGTGATGAATTGAAATTCCTTAAAGTGAGCCATCCAACCATCCCAGTTTTTTATCTGATTCCTAAAGTGCATAAAGACCTCAACAGACCGCCTGGAAGACCCATAATTTCCGCCAAGAATAGTATGATGGAGAATACTTCGAGATACATTGACTTCTTTCTTCAAGATCATGTCAAAAATCTGCCATCGTATTTGCAGGATACTGGAGATTTCTTGAGAAAGATCGAATCTGTAACATGGCAGGATGATTTTTTGTTGATAACTCTTGATGTCACTACCCTCTACACTAGCATACATCACATGGATGGTGTTAGAGCGGTTGAACATTTTTTACGGACAAAACCATTTTATATGCTGCAACATAACAAAATGCTGTCTGATATGATCCTGACGTGCTTAAATAACAACTATTTTTTGTTTCAGAGTCAGGTATTTCAGCAGATGAGGGGTGTGGCGATGGGGGCCTGCTTCTCCCCCAGTTATGCATGTTTACACATGGGACTGTGGGAGGAGCAGGTCCTCAGGGCTAAGTATGAATACATTTTGAGCAATCACATAGTGGCCTGGTATCGTTATATTGACGATCTATTTCTAATTTGGAAAGGAACAGAATCAGCAGCTAGTGTGTTTATCAAGGAAATTAATGTAAACAACCTTAACCTTGAATTTACAGCAAATGTCAGCAAGGTATCCGTCAATTTCTTAGATGTAGAGGTATACATTAAGGACAACTGTCTGGAGACTCGGTTACATCGCAAAGCCACAGCGGGTAATACGGTTTTGCACGCTACCAGCCACCACCCAGACCATCCGATACGCAGCATCCCTTATGGGGAGCTGCTGCGTGTCAGACGTATCTGTAGTGTGGATGCTGATTGCATGGAGGCTCAAAGTGAAAGTAAGCAAAGATTCTTAGCTAGAGGATACACTGCTAATATACTTGATACAGCGATGTAACCCTAGACAGGCTGCTATTCCACGCCCTGTAGTATTGGGCTGTAACCCTAGACAGGCTGTATTGCCAATGAGCCCTAGTAATACTATTGAGCCTCCTAGATTTATCACCATGTACAGTCGTCAGCACAACAAGTTGCGCATGATTTTTAATAGAAACTGGTCGGTTGTGCAGAATGACCCAGTAATTGGTGGCACCCTACCCAAAGCTCCAGCATTAACTTTTCGCAGAGCACGCTCTATGAGCGATATGCTTGTCAAGAGCAGTCCAGAAATAATCTCCAACAGTTCCTGGCTGCAGACCACCAAAGGCTTTATCAAATGTGCTTCATGTAAAGCATGCAAATTGGGGAAAAACCGAACAACATACAAAATCCCGTTTAGTGATGTCCCTGTGGTTATCTCTAAAAAATTGACATGCAAGACTGAGTTTGCTGTGTATGTGCTGGAGTGTACGTGTGGCCTGCAATATGTTGGGAGTACCAGGTTGCAGGTCCACAAGCGTATACTCCAGCACGTGAGAGCGATCAGTAATAATGATGCAACATATCCAGTTGCTTGGCACTTTAAAGAAACTCATGATAGTTGCCTAGACCACTTGAGTTACTTCGTGGTGGACATGGTGCCTCCTCTTCGTCGGGGGGGTGACCGTGAAGCCTTGTTAAGAAAGCTTGAGACGAGGTATATCCTCGAGCTTGATACAAAGACCCCAAATGGGCTAAACTCGAGTGAGGATTTTTTTACTTGTCTTTGACTTTTCCCCTTATTGTGTATTTAGCTTAGTGACAGCTATCAGTACTATGTTTTAGATATTGATCTGATCCCCGAATACAGTGATCTTTAGCATACAGGAGACACTAGTACTAGCTTGATAATATTTTACGATTTTTCTTTTCACTTCACTCCTCTTGTTTGATTATTATGTTTAAGCGTGACTATACAGGGCAGATTAGATATAGTGGCCCAGTGGGGGTCTCCTTTGTAGTTGACTCAGGAAACATAAGATGTGATGCCCTATCTCTAAAGGCTATTTTAGATTTGGAACGGGTCCCCTAAATTGCCACACAATTCTAATGAGGTCCTTCAGTACCAAGTCATCAGGGAGCTGAGGTCCAGGATACTATTTTAGATATTTATGATGTAATAAGTATTTATTATATATTTTAGAGTGGTTCTATAGATTAGTTGTATTTGTAAAATGAATGTAGATTTTAATCAGATCATATGATTTTTAATTCTTTTCAAATGCATAATGTCTAGGGGCTATGTATTCATGAGGGATCGCCTTGATAATAAGGGACAGTATGAGCTCTATGGCCTATCATGGGTATGAAACAGCATAGGTTTTTGTACTTCACATACTTGAATGAGCATTGCATTATTGCAGATATTTAAATCATTTTTTATATATTTGTAATTGGTGGGTTTTGGTGTGATTCATTTTACTATTGAATATTTAGACCTGCTAATGATGGAACTTTCCATGAAATTTCTTGCGATATGATTTATGCACATCTGCATTAAGCCGCATCATTTTGCACTATTGCTTGTATTTTGCACTTTGCTTCAGAGGTAATATGCTGGGCATAGGCCTTTGCTGTCTGGATTTTAGGATTATATTTTTTTATATATGTACTTTGCACTTTATACAGGTAATCCGATCCATTCGTGCCTTTTGCCCCACTAGGGGGAGGTATTGTTAAATGTTGCGTACTTTGCACATGAGTTCTTGTGCACTATTGCAGGTTTTGCACGTCTATTTTAACTGTATGTCAATCCCAAGCCACCAAATATAAGATTAATTGGATCTGTAATATTTACATGCAATGCTGTGTCAATATATGTTTTCTATGTCTATTGGCCCTATGGTCACATGATGCTCATGTTTTGCACTTTAAATTTGGTGGCTTTCCCTGACAGCGTCATGTGATCAAGGCCCTTCTTGGGTCAAAACGCGTCATGGCGGTGCGTGGTGCCGATATGGAATAGAATAAATAACCTTTTTTGCACGAAGCTATTTGGGTCCGTGTTCGTCTTTCCTGCCAATCTGGATGCTGTTGGACGGAGTTCTTTGCATATATATATATATATATATATATATATATATATATATATATATATATATATATATATATATACATATCGGACACCACAATCCTTCCCCTTCAGAAAAGATCAAAGCCCACACGGGTTCACAGGAAAACTCTTTTTATTCCAGCCTGGCGATTCTGGCATGACGCGTTTCGGATTAAATTCCTTTTTCAAATGCCTCTATCATCTTTGTTTCTCAGCGTCCACATTTAAATTCAGAGCGCCTCCCTTCTTATTGGTGGAGACACTCTAATATGCAAAAAAGGGGGAGGATGTTTCAAACTCGGTGCTCCATGTTCGACTACTGGAGGCATTCCATCGTAAGTACTGCCCCAGGGGACGGTGCCTGCAGCGCCACCTTTTATGCCAAGGTGTATATATATATATATATATATATATATATCCACAACAGTTTCCTCCTTCCTATATATATATATTACCTACTGGCGGTCGCCAGTAGGTAGTTATAGTTAGGACCTTGTTTCTATTAAAAAAGTGTTTTTTCTTTTGCCAATATCTTTGGCGCCGTTTGACAAAATGCGTTTTCCGCATGTTAATTTCCATAGGAAATTTTGGAACAGGCTACAGCCCGAACTGCTGAACGGAATTACACCAAATTTGGCAAAAAGGTAGCTCTTGGTTCAGAAAGCGCCCTTTTTATTAAATGGTGAAAATCTTGCATGGAAGTCGGAGTGGGGCTCTGATTCTCTGTTGTTCTATTCAAACAGGATCCTCCGCTCCTGCTCACAGAGCCCGCCCTGCAGAGTTGGTGGCCCCCAGTAAAACGGAGAACGTTTTTGGAACATTATGGAGGGGGCATGACTCGCTCAAAACGCACCAGCCATCGGATTTCCATAGGCACTGGTAACGTAATTGAGAAAGGGAGAAGGGGAGATGTCTCTCTCCTTGAGAACTCCGCAATGCAAGTGCATATCTTGGACAGTGGCAGCATAATTGTGCACTTGCGATTGATTTTAACTGGCTGCACCTCCAATTTTGGACTGTTTGTGACATTGGGGAATAACGCTATTTACAGCAATGAATGAACACTGGGCCATGTCACGTTGTCATTGAACAAAGTTGGTGCATTTTGGGGCCTGTAGTTGAACCCTCTGGCCTCGTGACCACAAGGATCATTATCACACTCACCTGTGAACAAGGCGTGATGACGCTGAAACGCGTAAGGATATATGAGTGTTTTTCAATGCTGCCGCTTCAGACGAATAAAGTCTTTTCTTGCATGGAAGTCGGAGTGGGGCTCTGATTCTCTGTTGTTCTATTCAAACAGGATCCTCCGCTCCTGCTCACAGAGCCCGCCCTGCAGAGTTGGTGGCCCCCAGTAAAACGGAGAACGTTTTGGAACATTATGGAGGGGGCATGACTCGCTCAAAACGCACCAGCCATCGGATTTCCATAGGCACTGGTAACGTAATTGAGAAAGGGAGAAGGGGGAGATGTCTCTCTCCTTGAGAACTCCGCAATGCAAGTGCATATCTTGGACAGTGGCAGCATAATTGTGCACTTGCAATTGATTTTAACTGGCTGCACCTCCAATTTTGGACTGTTTGTGACATTGGGGAATAACGCTATTTACAGCAATGAATGAACACTGGGCCATGTCACGTTGTCATTGAACAAATTTGGTGCATTTTGGGGCCTGTAGTTGAACCCTCTGGCCTCGTGACCACAAGGATCATTATCACACTCACCTGTGAACAAGGCGTGATGACGCTGAAACGCGTAAGGATATATGAGTGTTTTTCAATGCTGCCGCTTCATACGAATAAAGTCTTTTCTTGCATGGAAGTCGGAGTGGGGCTCTGATTCTCTGTTGTTCTATTCAAACAGGATCCTCCGCTCCTGCTCACAGAGCCCGCCCTGCAGAGTTGGTGGCCCCCAGTAAAACGGAGAACGTTTTGGAACATTATGGAGGGGCATGACTCGCTCAAAACGCAACAGCCAATCGGATTTCCATAGGCACTGGTAACGTAATTGAGAAAGGGAGAAGGGGGAGATGTCTCTCTCCTTGAGAACTCTGCAATGCAAGTGCATATCTTGGACAGTGGCAGCATAATTGTGCACTTGCGATTGATTTTAACTGGCTGCACCTCCAATTTTGGACTGTTTGTGACATTGGGGAATAACGCTATTTACAGCAATGAATGAACACTGGGCCATGTCACGTTGTCATTGAACAAAGTTGGTGCATTTTGGGGCCTGTAGTTGAACCCTCTGGCCTCGTGACCACAAGGATCATTATCACACTCACCTGTGAACAAGGCGTGATGACGCTGAAACGCGTAAGGATATATGAGTGTTTTTCAATGCTGCCGCTTCAGACGAATAAAGTCTTTTCTTGCATGGAAGTCGGAGTGGGGCTCTGATTCTCTGTTGTTCTATTCAAACAGGATCCTCCGCTCCTGCTCACAGAGCCCGCCCTGCAGAGTTGGTGGCCCCCAGTAAAACGGAGAACGTTTTGGAACATTATGGAGGGGCATGACTCGCTCAAAACGCACCAGCCATCGGATTTCCATAGGCACTGGTAACGTAATTGAGAAAGGGAGAAGGGGGAGATGTCTCTCTCCTTGAGAACTCCGCAATGCAAGTGCATATCTTGGACAGTGGCAGCATAATTGTGCACTTGCGATTGATTTTAACTGGCTGCACCTCCAATTTTGGACTGTTTGTGACATTGGGGAATAACGCTATTTACAGCAATGAATGAACACTGGGCCATGTCACGTTGTCATTGAACAAAGTTGGTGCATTTTGGGGCCTGTAGTTGAACCCTCTGGCCTCGTGACCACAAGGATCATTATCACACTCACCTGTGAACAAGGCGTGATGACGCTGAAACGCGTAAGGATATATGAGTGTTTTTCAATGCTGCCGCTTCAGACGAATAAAGTCTTTTCTTGCATGGAAGTCGGAGTGGGGCTCTGATTCTCTGTTGTTCTATTCAAACAGGATCCTCCGCTCCTGCTCACAGAGCCCGCCCTGCAGAGTTGGTGGCCCCCAGTAAAACGGAGAACGTTTTTGGAACATTATGGAGGGGGCATGACTCGCTCAAACGCACCAGCCATCGGATTTCCATAGGCACTGGTAACGTAATTGAGAAAGGGAGAAGGGGGAGATGTCTCTCTCCTTGAGAACTCCGCAATGCAAGTGCATATCTTGGACAGTGGCAGCATAATTGTGCACTTGCGATTGATTTTAACTGGCTGCACCTCCAATTTTGGACTGTTTGTGACATTGGGGAATAACGCTATTTACAGCAATGAATGAACACTGGGCCATGTCACGTTGTCATTGAACAAATTTGGTGCATTTTGGGGCCTGTAGTTGAACCCTCTGGCCTCGTGACCACAAGGATCATTATCACACTCACCTGTGAACAAGGCGTGATGACGCTGAAACGCGTAAGGATATATGAGTGTTTTTCAATGCTGCCGCTTCATACGAATAAAGTCTTTTCTTGCATGGAAGTCGGAGTGGGGCTCTGATTCTCTGTTGTTCTATTCAAACAGGATCCTCCGCTCCTGCTCACAGAGCCCGCCCTGCAGAGTTGGTGGCCCCCAGTAAAACGGAGAACGTTTTTGGAACATTATGGAGGGGGCATGACTCGCTCAAAACGCAACAGCCAATCGGATTTCCATAGGCACTGGTAACGTAATTGAGAAAGGGAGAAGGGGGAGATGTCTCTCTCCTTGAGAACTCTGCAATGCAAGTGCATATCTTGGACAGTGGCAGCATAATTGTGCACTTGCGATTGATTTTAACTGGCTGCACCTCCAATTTTGGACTGTTTGTGACATTGGGGAATAACGCTATTTACAGCAATGAATGAACACTGGGCCATGTCACGTTGTCATTGAACAAAGTTGGTGCATTTTGGGGCCTGTAGTTGAACCCTCTGGCCTCGTGACCACAAGGATCATTATCACACTCACCTGTGAACAAGGCGTGATGACGCTGAAACGCGTAAGGATATATGAGTGTTTTTCAATGCTGCCGCTTCAGACGAATAAAGTCTTTTCTTGCATGGAAGTCGGAGTGGGGCTCTGATTCTCTGTTGTTCTATTCAAACAGGATCCTCCGCTCCTGCTCACAGAGCCCGCCCTGCAGAGTTGGTGGCCCCCAGTAAAACGGAGAACGTTTTGGAACATTATGGAGGGGGCATGACTCGCTCAAAACGCACCAGCCATCGGATTTCCATAGGCACTGGTAACGTAATTGAGAAAGGGAGAAGGGGAGATGTCTCTCTCCTTGAGAACTCCGCAATGCAAGTGCATATCTTGGACAGTGGCAGCATAATTGTGCACTTGCGATTGATTTTAACTGGCTGCACCTCCAATTTTGGACTGTTTGTGACATTGGGGAATAACGCTATTTACAGCAATGAATGAACACTGGGCCATGTCACGTTGTCATTGAACAAAGTTGGTGCATTTTGGGGCCTGTAGTTGAACCCTCTGGCCTCGTGACCACAAGGATCATTATCACACTCACCTGTGAACAAGGCGTGATGACGCTGAAACGCGTAAGGATATATGAGTGTTTTTCAATGCTGCCGCTTCAGACGAATAAAGTCTTTTCTTGCATGGAAGTCAGAGTGGGGCTCTGATTCTCTGTTGTTCTATTCAAACAGGATCCTCCGCTCCTGCTCACAGAGCCCGCCCTGCAGAGTTGGTGGCCCCCAGTAAAACGGAGAACGTTTTTGGAACATTATGGAGGGGGCATGACTCGCTCAAAAGGCACCAGCCATCGGATTTCCATAGGCACTGGTAACGTAATTGAGAAAGGGAGAAGGGGGAGATGTCTCTCTCCTTGAGAACTCCGCAATGCATATGCATATCTTGGACAGTGGCAGCATAATTGTGCACTTGCGATTGATTTTAACTGGCTGCACCTCCAATTTTGGACTGTTTGTGATATTGGGGAATAACGCTATTTACAGCAATGAATGAACACTGGGCCATGTCACGTTGTCATTAAACAAATTTGGTGCATTTTGGGGCCTGTAGTTGAACCCTCTGGCCTCGTGACCACAAGGATCATTATCACACTCACCTGTGAACAAGGCGTGATGACGCTGAAACGCGTAAGGATATATGAGTGTTTTTCAATGCTGCCGCTTCAGACGAATAAAGTCTTTTCTTGCATGGAAGTCGGAGTGGGGCTCTGATTCTCTGTTGTTCTATTCAAACAGGATCCTCCGCTCCTGCTCACAGAGCCCGCCCTGCAGAGTTGGTGGCCCCCAATAAAACGGAGAACGTTTTTGAACATTATGGAGGGGGCATGACTCGCTCAAAACGCACCAGCCATCGGATTTCCATAGGCACTGGTAACGTAATTGAGAAAGGGAGAAGGGGGAGATGTCTCTCTCCTTGAGAACTCCGCAATGCAAGTGCATATCTTGGACAGTGGCAGCATAATTGTGCACTTGCGATTGATTTTAACTGGCTGCACCTCCAATTTTGGACTGTTTGTGACATTGGGGAATAACGCTATTTACAGCAATGAATGAACACTGGGCCATGTCACGTTGTCATTGAACAAAGTTGGTGCATTTTGGGGCCTGTAGTTGAACCCTCTGGCCTCGTGACCACAAGGATCATTATCACACTCACCTGTGAACAAGGCGTGATGACGCCGAAACGCGTAAGGATATATGAGTGTTTTTCAATGCTGCCGCTTCAGACGAATAAAGTCTTTTCTTGCATGGAAGTCGGAGTGGGGCTCTGATTCTCTGTTGTTCTATTCAAACAGGATCCTCCGCTCCTGCTCACAGAGCCCGCCCTGCAGAGTTGGTGGCCCCCAGTAAAACGGAGAACGTTTTTGGAACATTATGGAGGGGGCATGACTCGCTCAAAACACACCAGCCATCGGATTTCCATAGGCACTGGTAACGTAATTGAGAAAGGGAGAAGGGGGAGATGTCTCTCTCCTTGAGAACTCCGCAATGCAAGTGCATATCTTGGACAGTGGCAGCATAATTGTGCACTTGCGATTGATTTTAACTGGCTGCACCTCCAATTTTGGACTGTTTGTGACATTGGGGAATAACGCTATTTACAGCAATGAATGAACACTGGGCCATGTCACGTTGTCATTGAACAAAGTTGGTGCATTTTGGGGCCTGTAGTTGAACCCTCTGGCCTCGTGACCACAAGGATCATTATCACACTCACCTGTGAACAAGGCGTGATGACGCTGAAATGCGTAAGGATATATGAGTGTTTTTCAATGCTGCCGCTTCAGACGAATAAAGTCTTTTCTTGCATGGAAGTCGGAGTGGGGCTCTGATTCTCTGTTATATATATATATATATTCACTGAAAAAACCATAGGTTTTAGGGACAGTTATAGTTAGTTGGACATTTCACTCGTACAAAACCCGTGAAATTCCCCCGTTATAGTTAGTTCAGCTACCTTTAACTCGCGCCCCCGCAATGCACTGCTGATGACGTCACATATTACATCACTCATGACATGGTCAGTGACATCACTGATGACATCACTGATGACATCTCAAATGACATCACTGATGACATCACTGATGACATCATCCAGTGACTGTGTGTTTCTGTAAAGTTTAAATATTTTTAATATATATAGGAAAAGACGTATTGAAGAATGAGTGGGTGTGTAAGTGTCTGTATGGATGATTTAGTAGGTGCGTGACTGACTCTATAAGTGAGTGATTTAACGTATCTTACTGAATGCATGGGTTAGTGACTAAACTGGGTGAATGTCTGTATCCGTCTGTCTGTTGCTGTGTAAGTGGCTGCATGTGTTTGTGAATAGCTACATGAGTGTCTATATGAGTTATTGAATGGTTGTCTGAGTATCTGTATGGGTGCCTGAGTGTTTGTGTGGGAGGGGTGTGTGCGACTCTGTGCATAGATGTGTGAGTGGGTGATTCACTGGGTGGATGGTTTCAAGAGTGCATCTGTGATAGACTGTATGGGTGGGTAAGTGTGTGTAAGAGTGTGTTAGTGAGTGAATGTATGTCCCAGTGGTACATGTGTGAGTAACTACATATGTGAAAGGCAGTATATATGTGTGTTGGAGTATATAAATAGCTATAAGCGAGAGTGAGTGATTGTGTTAGTGGCTGTATGGATGAGTGTGTGCTTGTATCAGTGATTGTATAAGAGCGTAACAATGTGCTAGTATTTGTATGATTAAGTGAGCTGGTGTGTGTATAACTGTATAGGTGAGTAAATGGCAGTGTGTTTAATTATTTGCATGACTGACTAGGTGTGTGAGCACCTCTATGGATGAGTGGCGGTGTTTGAGTGTCTATATAGGAGTAAGAGTGCATATGTTAGTCCTGTACTGAGTGACCATAAGTATGAGTGACTGTACGGGTGAGTGAGTGGATGTGTGTGTGTAGACCTAAGAATCAGTGAGTGGGTATGTAGTTATTGGTGTTGGAGTGTCTATGGTTTTGCGAATGGCAGTCTGTAATTTAGAGTGGGTGTATCAAAAGTTATATTAGGGTGTGAGGAGGTGCATCAGATTATCACGTGGATGATGTCATCAGTGATGTCATCAGTGATGTCATTTGAGATGTCATCAGTGATGTCATCAGTGATGTCACTGACCATGTCATGAGTGATGTAATATGTGACGTCATCAGCAGTGCATTGCGGGGCGCGAGTTATAGTTAGCTGAACTAACTATAACGGGGAATTTCACGGGTTTTGTACGAGTGAAATGTCCAACTAACTATAACTGTCCCTAAAACCTATGGTTTTTTCAGTGAATTTCAAAGGTTTTTTAAATGCTAATTTCTAACTATAACGTGTCTGAAACCTATGGTTTTTTCAGTGAATTTCAAAGGTTTTTTAAATGCTAATTTCTAACTATAACGTACCTGAAACCTGTGGTTTTTTCAGTGAATTTCAAAGGTTTTTTAAATGCTAATTTCTAACTATAACGCCCCTAAAACCTATGTTTTTTTCAGTGAATTTCAAAGGTTTTGTAAATGACAATTTTTAAATGTATTAATTGTTATATTTATTTTTTTGACACTGATTTACTACATTTTTTAAAACTATTTATTTTTAGATATTTTATTTATTAAATTACATTGTAATTACATTATACATTACATTACAAAATATACTTTCTCAGAATGAATTACTTTAGTTTAAATAGTTTGCAAATAGGCAATAGAGTTTTAAGTACAGTAGTTACAGTTGTTGCAATGGGCAACACAATTTCAAACACAATGCAACATTGAGCTCAATGTGAATTTCTAGTTAAATGCAATTAGTTACTTTATGGATTACTTTTCTAACCACAGGACTGGATCCTAGATTCAGTCCTGGGACATCTCCTGTAAACAGTTGAGTAAAAGCGTTTTGGTTACAGTAGTGATTTTTAAGGAATATTATTGTATTTTAAAAGTTGACACTTAGAAACTTTTTCACATAGAATCACCAATGTTATCCTATGGGAGGAAATTCACTTAGCAGGTAAGAAGTGTTATCGTTACTTTTTCTTACTCAGTGTTGGATCCTGGATCCAGCACTGGTGCATCTCCTGTAAACAGTTGAAAGAATGCGTTTAAGTCATACAGGCGATTGTAGTTTGTGAAAATCGACACTTTGAAACTTTTCTGCTGAAAACCAGACAATGGATTCCTATGGAAGGAAATATAAGTTACTGGTAAGTACGGTTAGAATTACTTTTCAGGGTCAGTGCTGGGCTAAAAGATGTAGCACTGGGTTCTCTCCTGATAACAGGTGAGTAAATCGGAATTCGTAGTTCGGTTGATTTTAGAGGAATATTATAAAGTTCCAAAACTCCACACTTAGAAGAATTTCCAAGTGAAACCAGTCAATGTTAGCCTATGGAAGGAAATTCAAGTTGCTGGTAAGTACGGTTAAAATTACTTTTCAGGATCAGTACTGGGCTCAAAGGTGCAGCACTGAGGTCTCTCCTGATAACAGGTGAGTAAATCGGAATTCGTAGTTCGGCTGATTTTAGAGGAATATTATAAAGTTCCAAAACTCCACACAGAGAAGAATTTCCAAGTGAAACCAGTCAATGTTAGCCTATGGAAGGAAATTCAAGTTCCTGGTAAGTACGGTTAAAATTACTTTTCAGGATCAGTACTGGGCTAAAGATGCAGCACTGGGTTCTCTCCTGATAACAGGTGAGTAAATCGGAATTCGTATTTCGGCTGATTTTAGAGGAATATTATAAAGTTCCAAAACTCCACACTTCGAAGAATTTCCAAGTGAAACCAGTCAATGATATCCTATGGAAGGAAATTCAAGTTACTGGTAAGTACGGTTAAAATTACTTTTCAGGATCAGTACTGGGCTGAAAAATGCAGCACTGAGGTCTCTCCTGATAACAGGTGAGTAAATCGGAATTCGTAGTTCGGTTGATTTTAGAGGAATATTTGTATGTTTCAAAAATCGACACTTAGAAACTTTTTCAGCAAAAAGCAGGCAATGATATCCTATGGAAGGAAATTCAAGTTACTGGTAAGTACGGTTAAAATTACTTTTCAGGATCAGTACTGGGCTGAAAGATGCAGCACTGAGGTCTCTCCTGATAACAGGTGAGTAAATCGGAATTCGTAGTTCCGTTGATTTTAGAGGAATATTTGTATGTTTCAAAAATCGACACTTAGAAACTTTTTCAGCAAAAAGCAGGCAATGATATCCTATGGAAGGAAATTCAAGTTACTGGTAAGTACGGTTAAAATTACTTTTCAGGATCAGTGCTGGGCTGAAAGATGCAGCACTGAGGTCTCTCCTGATAACAGGTGAGTAAATCGGAATTCGTATTTCGGCTGATTTTAGAGGAATATTTGCACAATGGTGAAGGGCGGGGGCGGGGCCTGAGGTGACATCTGTGCAAACGCGCCCCGTGGCGCGTTTTAAGTTGGGGGATTAAGTTCCCTTGAATCTTGATGGCCCCTGGGGGCCAACTAGCCCACCAGGAACCTCCAGTATGCGCCAGGGGGCTGCGTTGCAGAGACGTGTACATAGGCCACGCCCCTTTTTACATCTCTCTGCAACACAGCTCTGTGGCGCTTTTTAGAAGTACATGGTGGGCTAGTTGGCCCCAGGGACCCTCAGGATTGAAGGGGATTTAATTCCCCATCTTAAAACGCGCCACGGGGCCTGTTTGCACACATGTCACCTGAAGCCCCGCCCCTCCCTTCACCACTGTGCAAACGCGCCCGTGGCGCGTTTTAAGTTGGGGGATTACGTCCCCTTGAATCCTGAGGGTCCCTGGAGTCCAACTAGCCCACCATGTACTTCTAAAAGCGCCACAGAGCTGCGTTGCAGAGAGGTGTAAAAGGGGCGTGGCCTCTGTACACCTCTCTGCAACGCAGCCCCTGGCGCATACTGGAGGTTCCTGGTGGGCTAGTTGGCCTCAGGGACCCCCAGTATTCAAGGGGAATTACTTCCCTTCTTAAAACACGCCAGAGGGCGCGTTTGCAGAGTACTGCAGGGAGGGGGCGGGGCCTCCGGCACGATGCCGGTCTTTTTTTTCTTTTTTTTTTTTTAATGGGAGGGGGGCTGCGTGGCCACCCTTCCCTTGGCCACTTTTGGCCCGGGGACCCCATCTCCCGGGGCCTGAGCATTTTATTTTTTTCAAATAAAAAAAAAAACGGGAAGGGGCCGTGCGGCCCCCTTCCCTGGGCCTGTATTGGCCCCGGGAGCCCATCCCCGGGGCATGCCCTCAATTTTTTAATTTTTTATTTGGAGGGGGCTGCGTGGCCCCCCTCCTCAGGCCATTTAAGGCCCCGGGGACCCCATCCCCCGGGGCCAGCCTTGCCCTTTTTTTTTTTTTTTTATAATTTGGGGAGGAGGGCTGCGTGGCCCCCCTCCCATGCCACTTATGGCCCCGGGGACCCCATCCCCCGGGGCCTGGCCTCTCGTTGGGGACTGTGGGGGGTCCCCAAACCCCCACAGTCCCGCCGGCTCCCCGTGTCCTACGGGAGCCGGCATTGCTTTCCACATGGGGAGCAGCTAACATGCTGCTCCCCGTGTGGAAAAGCAATCAGCTTTGGATATTGAGGCGAGAGCAGGTTCCCTGCTCTCGCTTCCAATATCCAAAGCAAGTTTGCAATGACAGGACGGGGCCGCGAGGCTCCCGTCCTGTCATTGCAGAACAGCAGTGTCCCGGGGTAGGCACCCCGGGACACTGCAGGAGCCGGCCTTGGGGGTGGCGGTCCCCAGGGCCATCAAGGGCTCCAGGAGGGCCGCGCAGCCCCCTCCCAACTATTTCACAGCCCCGGGAGGTGGTGGTCCCCGGGGCTTTGGAGATCCGTAACGGACCCCCATATTCAAATGTTTAGTGCCCCGGGGAGGTGGCGGTCCCGGGCGTGTAGGGGGCTGGAGCCCCCACACAGGTCAAATTTTTTTTTAAAAAAAGAAGCCCCAGGGGGTGGCAGTCCCCGGGGCTGCGGGAGGGCAAAGAGCCCTCCCGCACCATTATTTTCTTAAGCCCGGGGGGTGGCGGTCCCCGGGGCTTGGGGGGCCTTAGAGGCCCCCCACATTAAATGTAAACCCCCCCACCATGCCCCCGGGACTTGGCCCACCTGGGGGCAAATTAACATCAAAGCGCGGGAGACCGCGCTTCGATTTTTTCCGGCAGGATCCGCGCTCCTGAGCGCATCCTGCCGATTTAAAAAAAAAAAATGCTTTTTCTACCCAGGGGGTCCTTGTGGGACCCCTGAGCAGACCTAGGGGGTCAGGGTGTTTCTACCCTGCCCCCTTTGTGCGTTTTGCGCACTTTTTTACTGCTTTCTTGTTCCTCTGTTCTACTGAGGAACAAGATGGCTGCCAACACTTCCTGGTTTGGAGTGTTGACAGCCAATTAGCAGACAGCTCGTGATCGGGAGGGTGCGCGAATCCAACGCGGCCATAGATATATATGTGATTTTCCTTTTGATTTTCTCAGGAACTACTGAACGGATTTACACCATTTAACAAAAGGGTTCTTTCTGAACCAAGAACTACCTCTTTGCCAAATTTGGTGTAATTCCGTTCAACAGTTCGAGGCTGTAACCGTGTCTAAAGTTTCCTATGGGAAAATGAATGGGGAAAACACGTTTTGGGACCCCCCTTTTTTCTCGGCCCCCGCTTGACGAATCACCCCGAGACTTTCAGGGTAGGAGCGGACCGGAGCGGGCCATAAAGTGTTATTTCAAATAGAATGTCGCGGATCTCCTATGGAAAATAGGTCCTAACTAAAACTATCTACTGGCGACCGCCAGTAGATAATATATACGGATCACTGACATAATATCGACTACAAAAATATCGAATACACAAAATATCGGCGTCTAAATATCGACTACAATAATATCTACTACCTATACTTATTTATAAAATTACAAAAATATCGAGTACACAATATCGTAAATAAAAATATCGTTTACCACAATATCGAAATGCTAAATATCGTTACATTAAATATCGTTTAAATTTTTATAACATACAACATCACTAAACTATCGAATACCAAAATATAGACACCAATAATATCGACTTTTTAAAAATATCGACTATATAAAAACTGCTCAATTAAATATATCTTTAGCACCAAATATAAATTCACATTATAAAACAATATAAAATAATTAAACAACATAATAAAATAATTTGCAAACACATCAATATATAAAACAATATATTTTGGCTAAAGAAACATATTACAATAATTAAATATAAACTTTAAATATATAAGACTTGCATTATTTCACATTAAAAATAACATTTAAATTATTTACAAAAAGTAAAAATATAAAATATTTACTTTCTACTAACAGTTTCTTAATTAGCGTTTCCCTTATATGGAAAGAAAGTGCCAAAACAATAAAAACAATTAACTTCAACCAATAAAACGCTTACATTTCAAAATACACCAATAACATAAAGCAACCAATTAAATAAACACTATATAAACATCAAAAACATACATCTCTTTTACACTTAAAAACTACAACAAAGAAGAAGGTGAAACTGTGCCCAACTGTTTCCTGAAAGAAAACTTTCATTACTGAAAAAATCTTTAAAACTG